>VYZS01020706.1:32824-43480 GCA_013400695.1 Neodrepanis coruscans | reverse complement strand
AACCAAAGTACACTTCCCCTTCTTTTTTGAGTAACAAATTCATAATGATTGCAGTTCGTTTCATGTGCAAAAGCCTTTCTTGTAATTCCATAAAAATAAGGTTCGAAGCCCAGTTTTGCAGTGTTCATACAAAATCCTCACAGGGAATCCAAGCATTTGGATCAAGACAGTAGTTTATTCACCAGTGCTGAGAACCACTTTCACATCCCAGACACATGTCTCCCAGACATTTCTTCAATCTCAGACCACTAACTGGTCTCCACTGAGACCTTTGGGCAGCCTTGGAGAACAGGACCTGATTTTCCCTCTCCTAAGGCTATGTGATAGTTCTCCAGGATTTTTACTGTACTTTGAAATTTGTTCCTTCAGCAATACCCTTGAAAAGGAGAAACTTAAATGGCTTGGTAGGTCACAAAAACAAGGAAAAAGACTGGTAAGCTATCAGATCAATCCAGAAGGTTCCAGCATAACTCCTAAAATGAGCTGAGAGGAGCACAAAATTTTTAAACACAAGTAGCAGTGAACTCAAGTCAGCAAAAGTTAGACAAAGCAAGATAAAGACAAAACATACACTCCAAAAAGGCACCCCATGGGCCCCCATGTACCAGGTGGGGTACAAGTGGTAGGAACTTCAAATTTCAAGCATCTATGAGCTTATGAACAGGCAAGTATATCTGTAAACCACAATTCTGCAGATGTACTGTGTCTATAAACCAAGAACCACGGGATTATTAGACCAAAAGGTTCATATCAATGAGTTACTGTGTTTCTTTAAATCGGACAAACTCTCTCAGAATGAACAATTCAAAGTCAATTTCAAGTCTGAGAAGACCATCCTTGCCCCTTTAGCCGTACAGATTAAGATAGCATAGCATAAACAACCCTAAAGAGTAACTCCAAAGGCACTGTGTAACAAATATCAGAACACGTCAAGATGCAGATACTCAACAACACTCATACCAACTGTTCTAAATAGTATTAGAGGTATATCCAGCTACTTCTGCTTACAGAGATCATAAAATCTTTATTGGCTATTCCTCTTAAAGAGATATAATAAATCTTAGACAACATTTCTTCTCTGAATTATGTAAATTCAAGATCTTCAGAAGCTCAAAATTAATAATAGTCCAGGTGGCAATCATTTTAGTATCTCTTTGCTGGACAATACCCCTTATTTTGAAAATCCAAAGAGACATAACAGACCTTCAAAACTAAACATGGTGCCTTTAAAACAAAGCTCTCCTACAGTCTCGTACAGTGGTAGAATGATTTCCTATGTCTTGCCTTCCAATGCAAACTATTTGAATGTTTCATTACTCCTTTCATGTTGCTATTGAAGTTGAGAGGGAAAAAACCCAAAAAGCTAAAACAGGAGAGAAGGGAGAAACACAAAGATAAGGAAGAACTAAGTTACTATCTCTCTGGGACAACAGTTGGAAACAGCAGATGTGGCATCCAAAAAACAAATGATAGGAAACAAAAACTTGACCTAATGGAGAAATGTAATGTAATAGAATAATAAATGAAAAACATGGCACAACTCTTTGTCTTAAAATGCCTTAAGACTACTGTCCCCGCCCAACTGAAGACTCAGTATCTCCAGAAAACTCTGTTAATGGATTTTTATTCTCTATTTTTATGTTCTCTCCCTACAGTAACCCAGTTTGTCTCCAGATTCTTTCAGTTCCCATTCCCTGCAATTCCTTTGGTTTCCCTATTCCTTGATATCTTCCATTCTTTCCTGTGTCCCTGTAAAAGAGACCTACATTGCAGCTATTAGGAAGCAAAACACTGTCTAGCTGCCCACCAAATACCTATGTCCATGGGTCAGTAAGGAGACTGTTTGCTTCAGGGAGCAGCCTAATTTATCTGCTACTTAACCAGTAATTTCTTAGAAGTCTTTTTAAGAAAGTAAAAAGCCTTCCTCGAGTCAGAAGCTATTTTTTGAGAAACAGGACTCAGAGAACAAGTACGGCAACTTTACACAAGAACACCAATTTCACATTCACAAGTGAAGGCAACTTGAGGAGGTTATATATACCAGTTTTTCACTATTTGCTTACCTTCTGCTATGCTCATATTTTATGTTATTGACTGAATTCTTGTTTGTACCATTCTGCCTTAAAAATACTATAGAAGATTTATGCTCTAGTAGAGTCATCGTATCAGAAACACTGGTTCAGTAAGGACTAACAAAAAAAGACAGCAAAACATCAGTGAATATCTTCATATTTTTGTTTATATGTACATATTTCACATACCCTGGGAAAAAGTCTGGGAAAAACACCTCCCATTACTGAACAACACATCTCTCAATTCTTCATCTGGCATTTCTTGGAAAGTGTAACAAGTATGTCAGCAAAGACAAGACTCAACATCCCCTACACCTAGAACTGAAAACAATGAAGTGCATACAGACTGCTCGGAAGAAGGAAGAAGGGCTGAGAGGCAAAAATGTAGCTCTGCTTTAAATACAAACAGCTATTGCTTTACTCAGAAACATTTATACATAAAATACCCAAAAGGTATTTTCACGTGTGTGGGGAGGAAGCACGTTAAGATAATCAAGGCTGGGGGAAAAAAAAAGTCTCACAGGACTGAAGCAAACAGAATCCTCACCATTGCTTCTGACCTACCAGCTGCAAGAGTCTAGTTCTATCTTTTCTTCATCCTCCTAGGCCATCTCTTCAGCAGGTTGTGCAACCCTGGTTTCCTCCTCCTCTAACAGGTCACATACTCTAGACTCTCCATCAGCTTGGTGCCCTCAGTCAAGCTCATTCCACTAAATCAGTATCTGCCTTTTCCCAGTGCTGCTACCCAAACCTCTTGTGGCATACAGCTGGTCTGTCCCAGTGCAAGACTTTGCCTTTGTTGAATAACAGAAGATCTCCAATTCTCCAGGCTGTCAAGGTCTCTCTGAATCAGCACACCTGTGCCCAAACATACTGACTGGTCCTCACCATACAGTGTCATCTGTGAACCAGCTGGAGGATGACTATTCCATCAGACATATGTTGTTCAATAATAGGTTTTTTTCCAAGTTCGCAAGGTGACACAATCCTTGCCACCATTTGATAATTTTTAAGGTATTTACCATTTTCATAGCTCTTTCCTAATCTTTGATGTTCAGAATGCCATTTTCAAATAAAAAGCTGCCAAAATGAAACAAATCTTTTCAGTTATTTTTCCTCGATGTTCAAATTTTTTGTATCTCATAGTACAAAAGCAGGATCAATACCCTCTGTGCACAAGCAACTGACAACGTTTTAAAAACTAAATTTAAGTTTCAGTGAAGAAAAGTATATTTTTCTGACTGTCTCACTTTTTCAATCCAACTCTACAGGCACCTATAAATAACAACAGCAAATATATCTTGACTCCCATATTCTTGAACTGTACTCCTGCAGCATGTACCATAGTTTGCTGCTTTACTTCTTTACAGGTATAATCACAGATTTCTTAAGTCTGAAGACACCACACCAGTGTCTAAGGGTCTGCACTCCCAAGCCTCCAAAAATCATAACAAATTTCTAGAACCACTCAGAAGTCTAACCTGCACCCAACTTCCAAAATAATCTGCAAAAGCAATTTACAGATCATATCATAAATATTCTATGTAAACTTGCTCAAAAACACATACAATTCACAAAGATCGCAGACTCACTGAGTTTCTGTGCCAAAAGACTCAACATCCTACTGCTAAATCTGCACGATAATTCCTTCCAGAAACTACTGCTTACTCCTGCTTGGCTTTGTGCCATTTCAGCTTATAAACAGGAATTAAAAAAAAGACTTACACAGAAAAAAAAATGAAAGAGATTTGTACAGAAAGCCTGCACACACTAAAAAATGTAGATAAACACATTTTTAAGGGAAACTAAAAAAAAAAAACCTTTAAAATGTCAACCTATAGGCAGGGAGGAAAAAATCTAACACAATTAAGATCCTGCAAATATTTTAGGCTCTTACTGAGAACAGAAGTATCTATCTGCACAAAAACCAAAACTTCAGCAAGCAAGAATCCAAGCAGACAATAAACACAAATCTCTAGCATTTTCAGTTTGGACCTTGAATATACATCAGGTGCAAAGCAGCAAAAGATAAAGTGGGGATAACTTCAGCTGTGCTGAAAAAACAGACAGCAAATGTTATCAAACCGTATGTTGCAATTTCATGGTAAAGGTTCAGTTGTACAACACAGAAGCTGTTCCATGTATTCTCCAATAGACTCAAGTGTTCTATATACACAGCTAATGTTACAAGCCATCCCTTGTAGTTTAATAGCAATTTCTTAGCCTCTCATACAGCCATGCAAACAAATACAGTTTAAAATAGCAAGTTTGAAACTATTCAAGGGTAGTCTTCCTAACAGTGAATTTTCTAAGCATGCAAATTATGAAATATCTTAATAAGATACACAGAATTCATACTTTACTCCTCCACAGACTGGCAGAAAATAGGTAACATAACAACCTTCCTTGTGCACAAATGCACAAATTACTATTTTTTGGAAACACAGATCAATAGTATTACAGTAAAAAGTGCAATTCTACTATTCATAAAGAATATCAAAGCAATCATAAACACTCTCTAACAGTTTAAGTAATGCTCCTAACTGATACTGGCTGCGTATTTTTGTGCTACATCTTGTACATTACACAAAAGAACAGAAATTCTTGAGACTTAAGTTGTTCAGGGTTTTGTATTGTTGGGTCTTTTTCGCTGGTGTTTTTGGCAGGTTTTTTTTGGTTTTTCCCACTCTCCTCCCCATAACTGAAACAATGGAGTACTGGATTATGGAGTATCATTTAAGATTACAATTTCCCATTTGGGATTGCCCTAGAAACTGCTGAGCAAGCCCAAACACTTAAGAGATTTGAGTTTTGAAATATTACAGTGTTTCATTGAAGGATGGTTATTATTACAGCCCATGTTCAAGAAAACCACACCAGCTACCAGACAATGCAGGAAACAACATAGATTATTTGTGTGGATGCAGAACCCTGGTCATTAAAAAGAAACCAGAGAAACATCTTGACACACTTTCCCACCAACAGACCGATCACTGATGGTTTTTTTTTACACATCAAGGTTGCAAAGGGCTTGCATGAGAGGGAGGATGCAGAGGCTCAACCTAAGCATGATACCAGGGATAGCAGGAACAGCAACTCAGGAGCTTAGAGCTGGGATCCCAGACTCTTCATGGAGAAAGATCAAGAGAACAGTGTTTTAAGACTGAGTATTTGCAGCACGTGTGCGCATTTGAGAAGCTCAGAAAAACTCTGTATATCATGCTTGCTTAAAGCAGCTCTGAAAATACCTATGGCTTACTATTTGAAAAACCACTTCCTGTACAAGACATCAGACCTAAATTGCTTTTCACCTGGCAAATCCATGCCATCTTCACTAACGCCTGTGGACTGAGGCCAGCATGAAAATCAACACACATTGCCCTTGCTCTAGGCAACTAGTAACTTCCAGCCAAAACAGTAGCTAACAAAAGATGTGTAAGTTTACAAATGAAATCAGTTGCCAGCTATACTGCAATTCTCTACCATGCCTTTTCTGTAGAGCCCCCAAAATTCATAGTCTTTCTGACAACTAAGGGATCAGTTTCAGTAGGTCATCCAGCTCAAATCAACAGATATTGACAGTAATCAGTATCTTGATAGCTTAGACCAAAAGGATAATTTAGATTATTTCATAAGTAGATATTGTAAAGCAGAGCACACATTTCAAAATTAAAGGCTTACATCCAGTCTTTTTCCTGTTACTGAACTGAAACTTGTACTTTAGAGCCAATTTGGAATTTTTCATTCCTGTGCCTCTGCCTGTTTTACATCTAGAATATGCCAGATTCAACAAGAATAAGTTGCATGAACTACAATTAAAACATCTGCATATTAATTTTGTATTATTAGTTCTCCTTAAAATAGATTTATGTCAGTCATACACTATCTCAAAATACTTTTCGTTCAGGGCAGGGTGGGGAAGAATATCGCCATTTGCTACCATTCACTTGAGCTGGCTGATGCTGGCACCTAAAAGGCATATCCACTAAAGAACAATTTGAGGCTATAAAATTATAATTTCCAGTTCATACAAGCACTAAATATTAATTTAACAAAGAAAGTCAAGTGAGATAAAAATTAAAAGTGATGAGAATGGTTTAAAGTGAATGCAGACTATCTAAAAATAATTGTTAAGGAAGTATATTTGCATTTATTTCCAAAATTAATATTATAAATATGCAACTCATATCTCTCATAACGAATTTCCTGATATAAACATTTATTGTATGTCTATTGTATGTCTGTTAACATTAATTCCATAATTAATAGAAAGTACAACTACTTTATGTAAAAACAAAGCCTTCTATCTTCCTTTATAATTCAAAATTAGAAAAACTAATGTAACAACATTGTAACAAATAATTCTGAAATGCTAAAATTCGTTCTAATCTAGTGTGCAAGACAGGGTTCTATCCATGAAACACACAGAGTAACAGGTTTATAATATTCTGGTAATTCTAACCAAGAAGTACGATCAAGCCATTTCTTTATACCACATCTTGGCCAAATTAAAATAGATGCACTGCAATGCTAGTTTTAGGTTTTGGTGGAGGTTTTGTTTGCTTATTTTTTTCTTTAATCTATCAAAATCAATTTTAACTCTTGAAAAGCATGACATACTGAACATGCTTAAGTTGTTCTTACCAAGAAGTTATCTTTCCATATCAATTTATTTTATATAAAGCTGTGAAGGCATCACCATGTCATAAGTAAAAAAATCTAGCATCTATCTCCAGGCATATCAGAATTAAATATGGCTTTCACTGTAAAGCCACAGTAGCTTTCCAATTTGAGAACAAAACCACAAATACCACATATATGGTATAACTGTGCACAACTGCTAGAGGCACAAAACTTTACATGTGTCAATCTGAACATACAATATTATTACAGCTGCTTAGCATATACAGCATCAGGCAGAATCACTATGAATTCAGCTTTCTACTGCACTTAACTGACACATCAGTATTATCTTTACGAAGAAGTTCAACTCCTCACATTCCACAATCAGTTGAAAACTGCCACTGATCCTTCTATTTTCAGCAGAAATTCCAGCTTCTCCAAACTGAAAAACTTAGGAAATGCCTAGCTATCTGCCAAAATAAGCACCCTCTACTACCTCTCTTAATATTTTCTGGTACAACTTCAACCTTGTGTGTACCTTGAACAACAATTAAACTAACTAAAAGGTTAGCAATATAAGGAGGGCAGGCAATATTAATTAAATTTAGCAATGTTCATCAGATGACATCCAGAGAGCTAATATGTATTATAAAGATGTTGAAGAGAAAAACTGTTCACCAGTTATGGACATCACACCATATCTAAAGTACAGCACAACTTTCAAAAGCCATTTCTCCTTTCCAGATGTTGCAAAACCTGAGAATGTTAACATAAATCTAAAAAAACAGAAAAACAAAAAACAAACAAAAAACCCAAAATAACAACAACAAGAAAAAACATTAAGAATTTCCACTACAGACACACTTTTCCTAGCTAACAACCTTTCCTCTAGGTGAGTTTCTCTTTTTCACTAAGGACATGCAGGTACTCCAATGGGGGCAAAATACTTTATGGAAGGTGAAGTGCCTCGTAAGATCAGAATCAATTTTCGTTTTCTGAATGAAACGAAGAATCAGCTCTTCATTGCAGCATTTCTAGTTCAATATTCTTTCAATAATTTGATAGCCATGAATACAGACTTTCCATCCTATTAACACACACTTGGAGAAAAATACAAAAGAAACAACACCAAATAATACCTATTCATCACTGAAGGTTTTACTGCTGGTGGAAAAGACATAGTAAATATTCTCTTAACCCTGCATGTAAACTACTGTAATTTCGCTACCCCCTAATTTCTGAAGACCAGATCACAAGGCAGTTTTTTATCATAAGTTAATGTATGAGGACCAGCAACAGGCAACTACTGCACCAAGAGCACAACTAACAGGATGCTCAGCAAAACAATCCAAGTTCAGCCCTGATGCCTGAGTTTAGTTCTTCTTTTTTCTCTTTGATCACAAATATTTGAATGAAAAAGGCATATCTTCCAAAGAATAACAGTCTTTCCCTTTGGAGGAAATAAAAATAATCCGAGTCAAACATTTCTCATCCCCAATCTAGAAATCTCCTGAATTTGTCTCTAAATTATGATGCTATTTCAAAATTAGACAATAAATCATAGATCATATCTGAAAACATGTTATGTATTTTTGAGATGAGGAGTAGCAGCAAGCATTTACCTGCTACTGTGACTCACGTACACTCCAAAACTTAACCATGCAACTCAGGCATCCGCAGTTTTTGAGCAAACTGGTTCTGGCTATTCCAATCACCATGAAGCACTTTTGAACACAGGATCTAGGCTAGTGAATACCAAAACTTCAGCAGAAACCCAAAAAGCCTCTTCCCTTTCTGGAGAATACAAAGCTCAGCATTCCCTAATCCAACAGTAGGTCTTTGTATACTAGGCCTGTAATGGATTACTTATATGATAAGGGCTACTTACAGTTCTTTTCTCTACCATAACTTTCCAAATCTTGAAAAATAAAATAAAAAAACCAAAATACAAAAAATATGCTCCCTAGCACACTAGGTTAGTTTGTCTATCAGGTTCTTAAGAGTTTAAGAAGATTAGGAGAGGTTTTGTGATCAGGTTTTAAGATCATCTACACCAGGAATGTCCGTGCAATTTCAAAACACAGTTGAACTTGAGCTTCATCTGGTAAAATCCTCATTTCTAGATAACATATGTAGGAGAAACGTACTCATCCAGCATAAGTTAATAGGAAGGCCCAGGAGTGACCAATCTGCCTCATGTGCTGTGTGGTCCCAGGACATATAACAAAAGCAATTTTTTAGCTATATAATACAATTCGAAGGTAAAAATTCACGTTCTTCCTCAACTTTCTGCATTGTAATGCTTAAATATGTTGTCAATCAGGAATTGCAAGAGGAACTTGTCCATAAAACCTACTTCACTTCAGAAAATTATTTCTATCAGTATATACACCCATACCACAGTCTGCTGTAAATTGCCCAAGTAAGTGCCCAGGACATAAGCACCACTAAAAACACATGCTAAGAAAAGACTAATTAGAGAGCTCGTTTCTTTACCCTCCAGGCCCAAACAACGATGTATTGTTTCCCGACCTTCTCTCACACCACTTCCTAATTACTAACTTTATATATGCAGAAACAGCTTAATTATGGCTGCCATTCACAAAGAACAACTTAGAAAAACATCAAAGGCCCTGGTCCCGAAACCACACAGACACACGTTTAAATACAAGCATGCGGGAATTCCATCGCACCGTCGGAAGCGGCTCTTGTGCTTGTAAACAAGCACATCAACCCATACACTGGAACCACAGTCCTGAAAACATCGAAGCTCCAGGTCGAATGAACCACATGTTTAAAACTACTCAAGAGAGACCTTCCTGCGGGGCTGTTTCTAAGAGGAAATCCAAGAACACGTCTATGGGGTGCCGATGAGGGTCTCACAAACGAGCATCCTGACTTGCAAACAGCACTTTGGAACTCCGCGCAGGAACTGAAGGTAACACGTCACCGAGCTTCGTGAATTCCCGCAATTACCGGCAGCCCGCCGCGAGAGGCGGAGCCTGGGCACGGGCACGGGCACGGGCACATCGCCCCCTCTCACTCACACAAACACAAATCCTTCCAGGAGTGGAGCGCAGCGGACCGGCCGCTGCGCAGAGAGAGGGCGGCAGAGCCGGCGAGGCCCGGCGCTGCCCAGGGCACATTAAAGTGTGATGAGACAGAGGAGACGCAGCCACGGCCGGCAAGAGGGCGAGCGAGCACGACGCCCTGCGCAGCGTAACCCCCGCGGCTGCACCGGCGGGCAGGGGCGCAGGGTTGGGGAGCGCTGGCAACAGCAACACAGCCGGAGGCGACCGCCCGAGCACCAGCACTGCGGACCGCCCGTGCCTCGCGCCGCCGCATCCCAACCGGCCGTCGGGAAAAGAGCCACCGCCGCGACGGCCACCGGAGCAAAGGCGGTCGCGGGTACCCCGCAGGCGGCCGGGCGACACACGGCCTGCCGGCAGCCCCCGCTGCTGCTCGCCGCGCCGTGTCGAGAACGGCGCGACTTTATACTCCGTCCCGTCTCGCCTGTGCCCCGCACCCGAGAACGGACACTGGGCGCTGCGGAGGGGCAACTCAGCGGCCCTGCGGGCCGGCTGCGCTGCCATCAGGCGGTGGGACGTCCGGACGCCCTCCCCTTACCCCAGGACCCATCTCCTCCTCACCTGGTGGCGGGACTCTGCCGCCCGGAGCACCGCGGGGCGCGCCGTGCCCAGCGGGGCTGCCCCGGCCCTGGCTCCGCGCTCCCGCCTCCGGCAAGNCGACGCTCTCCTCACCGCGCGGAAGGGCGCCGCAGTCCCGCCGGCGGGCAGGGCCGAGGAACCCAGCATCGGGCTGCGCCGCAGGCGATGCCGAGCGGGCGGCCACCGGCATCGCTGCCCCCTCCGGCCGGCCGGCGGCAGTAGCCGCCGCCCCGGGAACAGCCCCCCTGCGGGGGCAGTGGAGCGGTCAGAGCCAGCGAGGTCGTGTGGGTGGC
>VYZS01020706.1:16872-32766 GCA_013400695.1 Neodrepanis coruscans | reverse complement strand
GGCGCAGCCCACCGCCGGAAGAGGGTGTCGGTGCCAAGCCTTGCCGGCTGCTCTGGCGAAGAAGCTGCTGCTACCGCCGAGGAGGAGGAGGAGGAAGTCTCCCCGCCTGCTTCCTCCCTCCCTGCCTCCAGCCCCAGCGGCCCAGCGGGCGGGAGCGCCCGGCGCTTCCCTAAGATCTCTCCTTGCTCGCAGCAGCAGCGGTGCCGCAGGGCGTGACGACCCGCGGGGCGCGCACAGGCGCGGCAGCCCCGCACTGCGGCGGTGCCCCCGCGGGACAGCGGGAGCCGGGGCCGCGCCGGGACTCCCGGAGGGCCGCAGCCCGCCCTGAGCAGACCCTGCGTGCAGAGCCCGGGATCATCCTCGCTCAGTCTCGCGTTCCGCCGCCGCGGGCTCTTCCCCTTGGCTGTGCGGCTCCGCGCACACCGGAGCGGCACAGCGCTCCGGGGAGGGGGGGTCGACAGGCAAGGGGCAAAGGTGCCGATCGATGGATCTGTCGATCGAGCCGGCCCCCACAGGCACGTGTGGGGAGCAGGAACCGCCCCATCCAGCCGTCAGCTTGGAATGCGTCAGCGGGAGGTGGTGGTACCGGTACCTCAGAGGGACACACGGCTGCTTGTCGGTGTGTGAAAAAAAAGTGTGCACATAACTAATCGTCATGGTGTTTTCCATTGAACTAAGGCATGGGAAAGCGAAAAGGAAGGGCAGGGACTGGTGAATGCCTGATCCACAACCTTGCCTGGGACAGGATTTCAGCTATGGTTCCCAGTTTGGGAACTTCAGTGAAGCTCTAGCATCAGCTTAGATGGAACCAGCAGCACTAGAGCATTTAATTCTTTGTGTCTGCCATACTCCTGAAAGACCTTGCCTGAAGGTCCAATGAAGAAGAACGTCCTGAAATTCCCTCTGAGCATAGAAATGTGCAAGAAACCTGGCTGGAAGGTCAGGATGATGGGCCCGAAATGGCATAAGGAGTCTGAGAAAGAATCAAGTCTCCAAAGTCCAATCTAGCACGTACTTGATAACATCTCCTATTCTACAGGCCTCACTGTACTCACTTCATTGCTTGTAGGGGAGATGCAAATGTCATAAGCTCAGTAGTGGAACAAGATCCAGACTTAATCCAGACAGTGTTGCAAGAAGAGAAATTTTAGGAAATCCTCTACAGTTGAATAAGCCACAGTCTGGAAATGCAGCTATGTTGGCCATGTCCCCTGCAGGCAAGAAAATACAGGACTTCATGTTGGGTTCCCAGGTGTTTTCAGTCACAATCTGCACCTCCATTCCCCATCCCAGTTCTTCCCTCCTACCATTCAGAAGGATTATAATGAAGAATTATAATGCCTGGGGTACTGTGGTACTTAACAAACATTCTTGCAGAGGCCAAATGTCTCTCCTGTTGGACCCCAGAACATCAATTAAGTTCTACCAGTGTGTATTTTTTCAACTCTGCTCTCACCTTATTTCCAGTGCTATGTGAAGACCTTGTTTCTTGTAAGAGACTTCAGGACCTCTACAGCTTTACTAAAGGGAGCTCTCTGAAGTAACTTATACAGCGCCTTACTCTGGCTTGCAGGAAGTATTGGGGAATTCTTCTGATTTGCAGGAGAAAAACTGAAAAAGAGCCAAATGTTAAGGCTAGATTGCGCAAAGAATGAGCCACCACATTTTTAACAGGTGATGTTCAGTTTTTGAACTAGCTTTCAAAAGATCTAATGGGGGGTTTTAAGCCTTCAAAACCAGATCAGATTGTTTTCCTGAGAACACTAAGACCAGCAGCAGTCTACAGGCCTAATGTTGACATATATGGAAGCCAAAGAGGAAGACAGAACTGAGGTCTAAAGTGACCACCTGACTTCTTGAAGTTAATTTATTGTGTTGACAAAGAGCAGCTGGAGATCAGTTATCGACATTTACCCCTCTATATCTGCTTCTCTGATCAAACCTGCAGAGTTTTCTGGAGTTATGCATATGACCATATATGGTCCTGGCCCTTTTCTTGAAAGAACAGCAAGCCTGGCAATACTGGGATATACTCCAACTGTGTATACATGTGTATAGAAATATATCTATGCACACACATGTATGTGTATACACAAACAAATACACACAGAGATGTAATTGGACAAAACAAATTCAGGATATGCAAAAGCTTCATAAACTCTGAAAATTCCTCTGTAAATATTGTGTCAGTCCTTTTTTTTAAAGACAAAAATTAAAAAATCCAAACCCACTTTTGCCAATAAGCAATCATGATCACTGCTAAATGGGTCACAAATCCCACTCTGTTGAATTGTTGCTGCATCCTAGCTCATCACTGAAAATGGCCAAGCAGCCTAGTGCCGTTCTCTGCAAAATGCAAATTCCAGATCTACACTGCCAAATAGCTTAATCCTAAAACTCTAATGTTTTTCATTCTTTCAGCACATGAAGAACATCAACCATGTGAGTGACTGCTGCTACAGTCTTTGTTTTCAAGATGTGGGCTGCTTAATACAGTCAAGGTTGCTTATTACCCCTCCTTCTCCTTTCCTCCATTCAGGCCAAGCAACATCAGATTCTGATTTACTAATGAGAAACTGGAAGTCATTGAACAACTGTCCTCACATTATGAGTGTATTAGTCTTTCAAGCATTAGAAGCAGAACTGCATTTTAGCAGATTGAACACTGGAGGAGTAAAGAAGTCCAGATAGTTTTATGAAAAAGTTTTAATTTCTTTTTTGTACATTTGTGATTATTATTGATGAAAGATGCATGATGGAGCACTATTTTCCTGGAGATGGCTGAACCCTGCCTGCTAATGGGAAGTGGTGAATGTTTTGCTTTGCTTGCATATTTAAACTGCAGATTTGCTTTTAAATTGTCTTTACCACAATGCACAATTTTTCTCACTTTAATGTTTCTGATTGCCTTCCCCAACCCACTGGATGGGAGTGATTTTGTTGGGTTTAGCTGCCTGCCATAGTTAATACATGACCATGTGCCAATAGCAAGTTCCTGCCATGGTGTCTGAGGTGGGGAGCTTTCAAACAAAACAGAAGTTAAGAGCCTTAAAACATGGATACATGCCTTTTTTTTTCCCCTTTTTTTCCCCCTTTTATTTTTCCCTGATGTTTCTAAATTGGGCTTTTAAGGCAGCCCTGTAATTTCTGAGTTGAAACTGTGACTGTTGTCTGCAGACAGTTGTGGAACTACCATGACAGTCTGGCACTGATTCCAGATTCTTCAAGCAACTTCAAAGGTGTTTTCCTCGGTCAAAATAGAGGTCCAGCATCTTCTCTTGTTTCTCCTGGTGGACAGTGGCACACACTCTTCACTTCTTCATCCAGTCTTATTAGTTTAATTCCTTTGGCTGTGCAAGATGCCTTGAAATCTAGCACCTGCGGCACAGAGATCTGTTGATCCTTGAGGCTCAGTGTGAGTGTTAACAAAATAATTCCACAAGTAGCCTCATACAGCTAATGGGAGTGCCTACTCAGGACTGACTAAGAGGGAGCTTTATAGGCCTGCCTACCTACCTCTAAAGGATTTACCAGAAATTGCTTAAATGATTGCATTTTCCCTGGAAGTATTTTAAAAAAGTGGATGTGGCACTTAGTGCCATGGTTTAGTTGATGAGATGGTGTTAGGTCATAGGTTAGACTTGATGATCTCAAGGGTCTTTTCTAACCTAGCTAATTCTGTGATTCTGTGATTCTATGATTCAGGCATCAGAATCCTGTTCCAGAGATGCTGAGGCCCAGATCTTCCATGACAGTCATGTGACAAGATGAGATTTGAGCAGGAGTTGGTCACACTGACTAGATGACTACACAGCATTAAAACTATGGCCTTCAGGGACCCCACAAGGGCTTGTGAATATGCAATTTTGAAACTAAAAAAAAGTTACTTTCTATTACTCTTTTTCATAGTTGTCTATTAGTTTTCAGTATTCTGTAAATCTGTATTATATAAATATATATATTTATATAATATCTATTTGTATAATATATATTGGATATATATACTGCACATATAATGTATATATATAAATTTAACATAAAAATGCACATCTCCAGAAATCATGCTTTAAGGAGCTCTAACAAATGGAAAGAACAATGTTAACTAACAAATTTAATGTCTTTAAACAGATTGAAAGTTTATGGCATGATTAAACTACTGATAACAAAATCCTGCAAAAATGAACTTTGGTAACTGATCCTTGCCAGGCTCAGCATTATCATAAAATCACAGAATAGCATGGGTTGGAAGGGGCCTTAAAGATCGTCTAGTTCCAACCCTGTCCACCATGGGCAGCAGTGCCACCCACTAGACCAGGTTGCTTAGAGCCACATTCAAAATGGCATTGGTATTTCCAGGAATGAGCCTTCCACAACTTTTCTGGGCAACCTGTTCCAGTACTACACCACTTTCTGAATAAAGAATTTCTTTTAGCATCTAATCTATATATACCCTCTTTTTTTAGTTTAAAATCATTCCCCCTTGTCCTACCACTACCTACTCTCATACTGTCGAAATGTAAATTGTCATTAGAAGTGTGGTCTGCTCATCGTTGACTTTTCCTTTCGCCCTGTACAGAAGTACATTGCAGCATTGTCTGTTACTGTGAGATTGCAGATGAGGTTTTTTTCTCATAGATCATTGAACCTTCTTTATGTTATATGATGGACCTCTTCTGGGTGTGAATAATAGTTTCTCCACGCCTCTGCCATTTAAAAAAAACCAGCTTATGACAGGGTGTTTGTCCCTTTTTACCACTGTTACACAAAACCTCACTTCTCTTGTTAAAAATGTTAACTACACAATGCAAACCATTTGCATTTTCTAAATCATTAGATTTAGAAAATGAACCTTTTACTGTTTCAATAAACAGAGAATAACTTTGAGGCAGAGAAACATAGTGACATTCTTGTGTAGCTGCCCAGCTGACTCTGGAAACTGCAAAATATTCTGCATTCCCTCTCCATCACCTACACACTCTTTGCTAAGGCTCAGTATTGACTACAGTGGTACAAGTTCCCTTGGCACTAGGTATATCCCTTTCCCTGTTGCTTTCTGTGTCTGGCTTCTGATGTTTTTTAAATACCTGGTGGTGATTACAAAACAACATTGTGTGGCTGTCCCTTTTCCTTCATCATATGAAAAACTCTTGTGCATGCCTTTGGTGAAGGTGTGCCTTTCCTTGGACATGGGAGTCCAGAGTTCAGTTGATTAAATGGTACTAAATTGGTGGCTGAATCAGAAATATTATTAAGCATGAACACACCTACATACAGAAGTATGTAAAACCATTTTATACTTTCCTTTGCGGTAGTCAGACTTTACCTAAACCCATTAACCTTTTATGGCTATATTTTCTTCATCAGTTGAGTAGAAATGCCTTAGACTGGATTATACCTTACAGGAGGCTTTTGAAGCCACACTGTTATTTGTCTGTGTGCTGTAGTAATAGAAATCAAAATTCTTAATGCATGGCAATTCACAACCCCTTGTGGTTTATGATAAACGTGACCAATCAGCAAATCAAAGGCTGGAATAAACCACAAAGTCTACAAGCTGTGCTTGGAAAGATGAAGGTTTGCCGCAAGCAACAAATAGTTGTAAATTGCAGAGTTAGACAAGAGATCAGTTCATAGAAGATGTGTTGCCAAAACTGGTCTGTTTTGGATGTAGTACCACAGAATGCAACAGTAAGCAGCAAAGAGAGGAGAGGAGCCTACCTGTGCCTAATGTTGACTACAAGACTGCTTCTTCACTTCACTAATAGTTATGTTTATTTTACTATCAGCATTCAGGGGGGAAATAGGATATTTGGCTCAGATTTGAAACAGTTGATTAATTTCAGTAGTATATTAAAGTATTTCTGTATCGGTATCTATATGTGTTATAGGCCCAGAGCTGGATGCAGTGCTCCAGCTAGAGTCCCATGAGAGCACAATATAGGGGCAGTCACGTTCCCCAGCCTGCTCCCCGTGCTGCTTTGGATGCAGCCCAGAATACATTTAGCTTTCTGTGCTGCAAGTGCAGATTGCCAGGTTATGTCCAGCCTCTCATCCACCAGCACCTCCAAGTCCTTCTCCTTAGAGCTGTGATCAATCTGTTCTCCTTCCAGCATGGATTACCCCAAACCACGTGCTGCACCTTGCACTTGGTCTTGTTGGACTTGAGGTTTGCACACTCTTCTCTCAAGTGTGTCAGGGTCCCTCTGGATGATATCCCTTCCTTCCAGAGTGTCAACCACACTTCACACCTTGGTGTCATTGGCAAACTTGCTGAGGATGCATTAAATCCCACTGTCCGTGTCACCAGCAAAGATGTTGAACAGTACCAGACCCTATACTGACCCCTTAGGAATGGCACTCATCACTGATCTCCACCTGGCATCAAGGAATTGACTGCAGCTCTTTGGGTGTGATCATTCAGTTAATTCCTTATCCACCAACTGGTCCACCCATCAAATCCATGTCTCTCCAGTTTAGAGACAAGTATGTCATGTGGCACAGTATCAAATGCCTTGCATGAGTCCAGGTCCCATGAAGATAATTTTGTCCCATGATGACAATTTTGCAATCTGCAATCAGCACTGTTTTTACTAAGACCTTGCAGAGATGGAGTCCTTTCCTGTATGCTAACTTCATTATGTGCTGATACAGCACACAGGGTAGGATCTTGATTAAGCCATTTCTTTCCTTAGAAGGCATTCACATGTTGTGGTTGTTCCACAAAGAAAATTACCTCTCCTGGGTGCTCTGGTTCCAGCATAAAATTGAAAGTGTCTGCCAATACATTGCTTTACAGACCACTTTACACTTTATAGTACAAAATGCTCAGAATTGCATGATGTGGCCAGGATATGCCAGCAGCTTTGTCCATGAACTTTTGTATCTTCCCTTGGCTGTAAATCTTTACGAGCTTATACACAAAAGCCAATGTGACTAAAGTGTCATATCTTTTGTTAGATACACCTGCAACTCCTGAGCTTGTTTTGCAATGTTGGAGGGTTATCTGTTGATCTTAGTAGTCAAGAATACTTCCAATAGTAATATCCAGGTCTCCTCTTACTTGAAAAGTCTACACAAAGGGATTCCTGTGTTTAGACAACACTTCTAGGACAGACCTACCCTTCTGAAGCTCACCTCTACAAGGTGAGATACTGTGCTTTCTTCTTCGTGTCTGAAATTTATCCTCCTGGGTTTAATACAGAATTTGATAATTGTACATTTTGACTGTGCAGGCATTTTTAACAGCAGTTCATTTTCCTTAGAACTCATAAACTTAAAATGAACTCCTTATGCCTCTTCTTTTTGTTTGGTGGAGTTGGGTTGTCCCTTGTAAGTTTTTCATTGCTGTTCCCAGTGCTATTGCTGCTGCTATTCCTGAGGGACATGTCAAGTTCAGCATTGCAACTGATGGTTTTTGAAGTCTACTGCTGTGGCTGCAATTAACCCACTTTGTCTCACCATATAACATGCAGAACAGTCCTAAGGGAGGAATAGCCTGTGATGTACTACATATAAACCTGTATTGACAAAGAGGGGGATTCTTTTTGATGGGAAGGGAAAGAAAGATTGTTCAGTTAATCTGCAAGAAAACAGTATGCAGTGTTGCTGATTTTAAAATGGTAGCAGTGACGTGGGATATACCTGCTCGCAAAGATATCTAAAGTGAAGATGGGGCAAAAGACATGATTATATCCAAAAAACTGTGACTTGGCCTTATTTTCCTCTTATCCATATGGCTTGTCAATCAAATAACTCCATGCAATTACTTCGCTAGGGGTCTGTGAACATGGCAAAGCTACTGCAGAACATCTAGAAATGCGATGTAACAATAGTTCAGAAATTCAAGATGTTGCTCCTATACACCTTTGGAAGGAAAGAGATCATCTGGACTCAAAAAAGTGCTACAAAAAGAAACTGGAGACCAAGAGTTGTGAACACACTAAGTATTAAAATATAGCATTACAAAACTCCTTGTGATAAATTTGTTATCAGAGAGAAACATTTTCACAATAATTTTTTGAGTGAAAAATGAATAGAGGTTGTCTAATGGTTGTCTGGAAGTTTTCTGTTATCTAAACTGACCTTTATTCTTCTGCCCAATAACTCAGAATCACGAATTTGAATCCACAGTCAGACCTTGGAGGAAGTCAGCTGGGAACAGCTCTAGGGGATATTTTCCTTTCAGGGATTCATGATTCACTCCATCTTCTCTCTCTAGATCACATCACTGAGTGGGCTATTCTTACAGCAAGAAAAGTTAAGGAGACATCTATTTCAGACTTTGGAAATAACAAGCCATTAGAGAACACACAGTTTCAGACCCAGGATTTACTTGTGTCCTGGTTTAGGACAATATTAGGTTTATCAATGGACAAGAGACAAGGGAAGGCAACAATTTATTAAATATAGATATATGGGGGAATTAATGGGTGTAATTGCTGTGTTATGGCTAGCAGAGGGGGCTGTGGGTCCCGCTGGAACACGAATGGTGCAGTTGCTCTCTTATGGCCAACAGAGGGCGCTGCGTGCTCAGACGGGGTCTGGGGAACACACACACACACGCACACAGAGTGTAACTCGAGAGGGGAGGGGAAAAGAAATGGAGTAGCACTGTGCTCCCGGACAAACCCCCCCCCCCCAAGCCCTCGCTGTGGGAAAAGACTAGCAGCACCTTGCTCAGGGCCAAGGGGAAGGAGGAGGGCCCCCCCAAGAACAGAGGAGAGGCTTGGAGGCGGGCACCCACAAACCAGAAATATCCGTGGAAAAGGCAGCGGTGTCTCAGAGGTGGTGTGTCTGTGAAGAGGTTCTCCTAGGGGATCTTCCCAGGCAGGAAAAGACAAAAAGCAGTGGCAACCTCAGGAAGGTCTGTGGGGGAGAGGTAGAAGGCAGCAAGGTCCGGGGTAGTCCTCTAGGCCGTGCTGAGTAGAGGCACCCTGCTTCCAGCTGCAGAGTCCAGGAGAGAGAGAGCGAGCGCTGCTTCCCACAGGTTTTTATAATCCCAGTCCCTTCCCAGAGCACCTTGTGGGCTTGAGGGGCTGATGGGAAACCCAGGCAGAGGTAACCTTGGTAACCTGGCCACTCCTCCCAGCTTAACCAAAAGTGGGCACAGGAAAGAAGTTTTTTGGTTTTTTTTTTTTTTCCTTTGTCTTCCCCTGCGGTTTAAGCTAAACTACTACAACTTGTCAGAAAACTGAGTTGTTTGGAAGTGTTTTCATCCATTACTAGTGTAAAGCCTGAGCTTTCTAGAAGAGGAAAGATGGTACTCTTTGCCAATTGTTTCATCATCTACCTGTTAAAAAAAATTAATTTCACCATCTATTTTAATGCTTGTCTTTCAGAGGAATAAAATCTGAAAAAAAAAGGAGATAATCTTTTTTTATGACTGTAGTGTTGCTTTAAACTTTTTCTTGTGCATTACAATTTTTGGAAGAGTATAGTTTGGATGTTCCAGAGATGTGATATGTAAGTCCAATGGAGAATTTTAAATGTTGGCATTCTTGTGTGGGGCCTTTTGGCATGCTGAAGTAGGCTGTTTTCAGATGCTCAATGGTCATCTCCTTTTTTTTTTGTCTTTCCTAGGTTACTGTACAGCACTATCTGAACTTTTATCAGCAAGATAGAGCCCTTTTTTATAGATGCTTCAAGCTGATCTCATCTCCAGGATGTATTTTTAAAAGAAAATAAGAGGAAAACAGTATATACTGAGTAGGAAATAAGAAAGACAGAAAGCACTCACTGTTGTGAAGAAATTCAGAGATATTCATAATCCAGTTCCAAACTATTAAAAATATGTGCTAATTTTTTATGTTAATGACATATCCATATGTAAACCTACTTGAACCTACTTGGCTGCTCTTTTTTTTTTTCGCTAAAATATGGTGAGGGTTTTTTTCTGTTGAAATGTTTCATAGGTTTTTAAAAACTGATGGAAACACTTTGATCATTTATTCTGTTTTCTTATATAGTGCAGGCCAGATAACTCCTCTCAATAAGCCATAGTCAGAGGGACGTATTCTATCTTCCTTAAGTGACATTCTTTAATTTTGTTACATGTGGTTGCATTGCCTCCCTTCTACACAACCAGTTTCTCACTGGAATGCTGGCAAAATTTCTGCTTTTCGGAAAGTAAATTTACCACATAGAGAGACAGTAACATTGTTCACAGAAAAAAAAGTCATACGTTTCATTTACCTGATACTTCATCTACCACTTCTCATAACAAGTTGGATATAACTCTGGAGTCACTAGAACTATTTGAAATAGCAGTTACTAATTGATGTACTTATCCGAATATTCATACCCAGCTACTCTTTAAAAAGTAGTCTGTATCTCTTTATTGCTTTAAAGATCAACTATTTGATATTTTAAGGTTAAAGTCTTGCATAAAACCTCTTTTTAGCAATGGATATATAGCATCAATGAGTCAGCTGCAGATTATTCATATTGTTCACCATTACCTTAGTCAGAGATTTTAACAATCTAACCTCTTTCTAGGGTACTTACCTTAACTGCAAGAAGTTATGGATTAACTGTATGAGCAGTTCAGCTTGCAATCTAAGTGGTCATCCAGCTTGTACCTAGATTAAGTGTTAAGAAGAGATTATCTCAAATTGGAAGGCTGCTCAGACAAAGAGAGGCAATAACTCTGTAACTATAATAGACATCTCCAGTTTTACGCAGAACTTTGTACTCTTCTGTATTGCTTGGGACTCCTTGCAGGGAGGGATATGGGAACCTAATGAGGTTCAATCCAGCCAAGTGCAAGGTCCTGCATCTAGACTGGGGCAACTCCCAGTATCAATACAGACTGGAGGATGCAAGGATTAAGAGCAGTCCTGCTGAGAAGAGCTTGGAGGTATTGGTGAGTAAAAAGCTGCACATAAGCCAGCAAGCCCCAAAACCCAACCGTATCTTGTTTTGCATAAAAAGAAGTGTGGCCAATAGATAGAGAGAGGAGTTTCTGTCCCTGTGTTCCATGATGATGAGATCCCACCTAGAATATTATGTTCAGCAGTGGAATCTTTATTACACAAAAGATACAGACCTGTTGAAACAGATCCTGTGGAGGGACACAGAAATAATCAGAGGGCTTGAAAACCTGTTTTATGAGGACAGGCTAAGAGTGTTGGGATTGTTCAATTTGGAGAAGAGAAAGCTTATTAAGAGGAGGTCTTATTGCAGTCTTTCAACCCTTTAAGTAGGGAGCAAGAAATGAGGGAACAGACTTTTTGATAGGATTTGTAGTGACAGGACAATGGGTAGTAGTTTAAACTAAAAGAGGGTAGATTTAGGCTAGATAAAAGGAAGCTTTTTTTTTTATGGCACATGTTGCTCAGATAGGTGGTCAATGCCCCATCCCTTGAAACATTCATGGTCACGTTGGACAGGGATCTGAGCAACATGATCTAGTTGAAGATGTCCCTGTTCATTGTAGGGGTGTTGGACTAGATGATCTTTAAAGGTACCTTCCAACACAAACCATTTAATGTTTCTGTGGTTCTGTCATGAAGCTCTATTATCCTTATTTTTTTTTCCCAGCATAACAGGAATGGATCACTAGCTTGCTGCCTGTGCAATGCTTTTAAAATCACTTCAGCACAACAGGTGATACCTCTTTTTCATCATTGAGTCATTTCATCACTTGGAGCAACCAAAAATTTGACCTGACATTTTCATCTTGTGTCATTCTGTTTTCCTCTGCAAACTGTTTTTACCCCTGAGTTTTTGCTCCTTGAGTACAAGTCACTCAGAGACCCTCCTCCCATGCCATAATAGCTTAAGAAGAAACTGAAATGTGTAGTGAAACAAATTACAAGTAAGAAGCTTTACCTGTGTAGTAGATCTGATTCCAAGGAGCAATACAGGCATATTCCCCAAAATTCAGACTTTGGCCAAAACAGCTCCTTTGCATTTTTGCATGAATTGACATGATTATCTAATTGTAGCAAAATACAGCACTGTTAGTTAACTTGCCTACCCTGGGAGTTGGTGTTTTCTCTTATTCTGAATAGATCTGATTGGTCTGCTCACCACTGGCAGAGGGAGCGACTCCTGAGCCTGAGTGAGGGCTATCAGTAGTTTTGTGAAAATTCAAAAGGAGAAGAAGGTACCGTGGCAGTTATTCATGAATCTTGTTTTGTGAGTTATAATTGCATGGAAATGAGTGTAGTATTACATACTGTAAATTACAGGTAGCAAACTAGACTGAATCAGACTGATTAGAAACATCTGTTTGCATAAAGATACCACCTTCTGGCAATGAATGACAGAAGAAGTAAGAATTTGAGTGAGGTTTGGTAGCTTTTGCCTGCTTGTGGTACTGAATCTTCTTTTGTGTTCAGATGCTTGTGCTTCCACTTAGAATAAATTTAGACTCTCTCTCTTGTTATAAGAAAAAAGCCTGGATAGAAAATGACACAATATATGTAATTGTTCATATTGATACTTAGAACAGACCTGCAAACTGCATAGATTTTTACAAAAAAACAAGAAATACTATGATTCACTTTGGAATAAAAATGGAATAAAAACTCATTCCTTCTAAAAAAAGTAGAAGATTCTCTTAAGAATTTTGAAGTTTTGTTTCTCCTTCTAGAGCACTGACTATTAAATGCTACGCACATTCCAGGAGATTTTTTCCCCACTATCTATAATAACAATACATTATTTCCTATTACTTTTGCAAAAACCTTTTGTTTATAGTCAATGATCAGTCAAATACTGCTTCTGTAGACAACTTGGAGCAGAAAGAAGTCAGAGCTTTTGTATTTCGTCTTCTAAGTGAAAATACCACTGCTTTTAAGTATCAAACCTCTCACTTTCACATGCAGAGTCCTCAATAAGGTGACATCCTCACCTCAGATGACATTATTGAGTGGTGAAAGTTCACTATTTCAAATTTTTTCCCTATTTTTGCCCTAGAAAAAAATTTTTTTTAAAACAATCTAGTGGTTCTAGAAATATTCAAACAGTATGTTCAATTCAACAATTGAGATTTGATATTCCTAAATTCCATTCCTACACATGAGAGTGTGATTGCTTATACAGCCTTATCTAGTCAAGAGGATATTTACCATTTACTGCCATATGAGCAAGCATAGATCTGCAAGGAACACCTATGGACTACAACTGTTACTTGATTTTGAAGATTACGTACTTTTTTTTTCAGTCATTCCAGATGGTGGGAGAAACTGGATTGTTTAAGAGCTGCCCAAAAATTAAAGTGAAAAAATATGTGAGATTCCTCAGGATCAGCCATTGCTCCGCATGTTCTAGTTGTATTACTCCTGCTCGGAGTGGAATTGTCTGGTAATGGTCGCTTTGATCTGTCAGACCTGAGACTTTCCTCCTAGGTGTGAGATTAATTTTGAAACTTCTTACATAAAAATTTACCTTCATCTGCTCCCACCGAGGTTCATGCAAACCCTTTCAGGAGTATGAGGAAGTTTCCAATGTGAGATTTCTCAGCCAGTAAGTGTCTTATTATACATTACAGGTCTGTTAGGAAAAGTAAGTTAAGGACAGCTCGTTTGTGAAGAGAAAATTAATGTTTCTCCTTCCGTCCTTTAGGATGACAAGGTAACTGTGATTATTCAGCCAGTGTTAGCAGAAAAAGGACAATGACCGAGAAAGTGGAACCACAAGCAGTCAGACTGCAGGAAAGAAACTTGGGGCTTCTCCAAGAAGTTTGTAAACTGCTGTTCCTCCAAGAGCAGACCTTTGGCTAGTTTTGAACACACAGCCTAGAGACCCAGGATCTGGCGTCTCCTTGGTGCTAAGCATAGTTTCTGAGTGGGGCCACCTACTACTGATATTATAAGGGCACTGTTTTCCTGTCAGACTCATATTATCATCACATCCCTACCTGCAGTCCTTGTGCATCTGCTGTAAGAGAAAGTTTTTAAGGGCGAAGATTCTGTGGAAAGCTCTTTTTTAGAACATGATGAGAAACACACACCATGAAAGAGAGCATGAGATGACCTATAATCTGTTGTGCTCATATTGCTGCAGAGAGGTTGACTTTTGCTACACACATATTGGCATAATTTGCTTTTTTAATACAGAAAATACTCAGTTGTGCCATACTTACCTGGGCATAACAAACACTGCTCTACTCATAATGTTGAAAGAAATGTAGGCCTTTTAACCAAGGAGGTGAAAGTAACCTTGCTTTAAAACTTATGTCAGAGAAACTCTGTCATGCTTCTTCCCTTTGTTTTCCCTTACAAATTGATGGTGTGAATTCAGTAGCTACTCTGACAGAAGATTTGTGAAGGAGCAGTGAAGATACCAGGATAAGCATGTCTCTGTGACAGAAAATACATACACTGTTTTACATTTGGTGATGTCAGCTTTTATCATTCTCCCATAGGAATTGAACAGACTACTGAGAGTAAAAGAGGTCAGAGGTCTGCAGTTCTGGCTGCTATTAACAATATGACCTAGGACAAACCGTGTGTGAAATTCTCCTGTATTTATCACTTCCAGTTAATAACTCCTGGAAAATAAACACGTTATTGCAAGTGTCCAAATTATAATGGATTTTGTCTTATCTCCACTGTAAGTAATGTATTCTGAATATAGGAACTACCATATATTGGCATGCCAAGCGAATGTTTTTTAGTCAAGAGATGACTTTGCTGACAAGCTTTGAGGTAGAGAATCCAGACTGGCAGTGGTTCCTGGCTTAGGAGGCCTCATTCCTTGTGCTTCAGGCACCTCATCAAACAGCCCTCTGAAAAATTCAGCTATTCTTCTCTCTAAAGCCAGATTGGCAGCCTGTCTCTATGACTCCTGTGGGCAGGCACTGCTAGCACGTCTCTGTTCCAGTGGTTAGGAATCTTTTTTAATTTCTAATTATCCTAATTATTAACTTACTGATAGCCAGTCCTTTGTTCTTATGCCAACATTGTGTTTTAGTTCAAAAGTTCCTCACTCAAAACAGCATTTTATAATCTGATGTTTTTACAGGAAATAATCCAATGCCTTCAATCTTTCTCATAACTGAGTTAGACAACCAGGCTCTTTCTGTATTCTTTCAGAAGAACTGCAATTCTGTCCAGAACCCTGACTGTAGCACTGGGCAATACAGGATGTATTAGGAATTGTCTAAGACCAGGTTTGTTACAACCATGTGTAATTTGAGGTTTCTGAGCCTCTTGCTGTCTTTTTGAATATTCTAACAGCTTTTTTCTTTATTGAATGTTTCTGTCTAATCTCATAATTTAGCATCCATGATACCATGGGGTCTGTGGCATGAAGAAACAGCAAAGTCTCCATTTTGAATTTCTAAACTGGTTTCTTTGACTGATATCACAAATTAATGATTTAAGTAATTTAAAGAATCACATCAAAGATATTAACAAAAGCACATTTAATGTAAATTTTTGAAAGCATTACTTAACAAAGTTTTGTAGCAAAGTTCACTCTAACTACATACATGAAGCATACATAGGACAAAGATTATGAAGCATACTCAAGAATGATTTACACAGAGACCAAAGATACAAAAAGGTAATGTTGCAAATGAGTAAGGAAGACCCTTCTGCTAAGTCTCAGGTTTCAGTGAGGAATCCCTTGCTTTCTACATTCCGGGTGAAGATTATGTTAAATTGAACACAGTCCTGGTCCTAGACTGGGTCAATGATTTATGTCTAAAGGATTTGGCAGAACCTGGTCATTGACAAATTTAGCTTTTACAAAGAGATGCAGTAGGATTTACCACAAATACAACAGTGACTTAATAATAGCTTCAAGATAGCAAGATTCATACTATACTTGATAGAGAAGTAGTGAAGATATAGACCAAGTAATAATCATGCTAAACTGGATGAATAATCATCTTACTGTGTGTTTGCCACTGCAAACTGACTCTTCTCTTTGTCCTTTTCTTCC
>VYZS01020706.1:0-10829 GCA_013400695.1 Neodrepanis coruscans | reverse complement strand
AGAATATTCTGAACGTTCTGTTTCATTTTGCCTTGTATCTCTGCTACAATAAAATGAACCATGTTCCTAGTTCATTTTCTGTAAGCTTCTGGCTCTGTCTGCCTGCACTTATGGACCAATACCGTGTCTGCAGCATGAATTTGAACTTTCTGTGATAATTTCAGTTAGCCAGGTGCAACATGTGTAAACCAAGTGTGGTGGTTTAAGCCCAGCTGGCAACTAAGATGCTCACTCACACTCCTGCCCCTAGTGGAATGGGAAGAATTGGAAGAAAAAGGTAAAAGTTGTGGATTGAGACAAGAAAAGTTTTATAATTGAAGTAACATATAATACTACTATTACTAACGTACTACTACTACTAACAATAACAATTGTAAAGAAAAGGAGAGAGGGAAATTAATAAAACTGAAGAAAAACAAGTGATGCACAATGCAATTGCTCATGACTGCTATCTGGGTGACANCTATTGAGTCAACTCTAATAACATGACTAATTTTACTTGGGAGGTAATTTCTTTCCCACCTTTCTGCATTTCATAGAATGCTATAATTTGGCCTCCAATTATTTTCAGAATATTTTATTTTCAATTGCCTAATATTATTCTGAATCTCACCCAGATGAGGGTGAAATCTTTTCTTTATTTATTAAAGACATGGGTGTGTGCATTTGCACCTGTACTGCTTGTTTTACAGTCAATTAGACTGGCTGCATAATATGAAAAATAATGAAAATAGGAAAAATAATGAAAATGAGATAATCAAAATAAGCCAATTTATGCTGGAATCCAACATCAACATGATTTAGTTTTCATTGGACAGACATAACAAACCAAGCTCAGCTGTTGTCCAGAAATGAAAAAGTGCTTGTTAGCTTTCCCTGGTCTATCCAAGATGTTATTGCATTGCATCACTAAAAAGCAATAATGCATGCCTCCCAGTCACTTGTTACTGCAAGTTGAAATTACTTCTGTATGCCTCATTCCTTATTGAAAAAGTACGAATGACTCACTGAAAAAATTTTCCATCAATAGCACTGAATTGGGAGAAAGAATGTGGTAAATTGGAAACTGGAGACTCTGGATTATGGCTAAACACAGTCATGAATGTAGCAAATACTGAGATCTGTTCACTGTCATCCAGCTAGATAATTTCTATGTTTTCTCAAGGTGATAAGGGTAAAAAATTTTATCACTCTTCACAGAGCTATGAGGGGTGACAGTTGTATATTACTTTTTAGAGTAGTTCCCTGAGGATTTATTGCTTCTGATGATACATCATTCCTCATTCTTTGCTCATCTTGAGTTAAAAACCTGAAAGAGACACACATTCCTGATTAAATATAATGCTAGGATGTTTACTTGTTTGTATTCATTAAAAGTTTTCTGATTCTTTTCTGACCCACTCTTACTCTCAGTGGAAAAGTTCGTGAACTCAGGCTGATCACTAATGAGCTGCAGCTGACCTCTGCACTTTATGGAGATCAACTTTATCTTGCATTTATTCATCTATGACCCAGATCCTTGGGAAAAAAAACAACAAACACCAGGTTCTGGTACACAGATAACTAGAGGCAATAAAACTTTGAAACATATTTCAGATGTCCTCAGATGAAGTTTTTATTTATTTTTATTTTATTTATGCAACTGGATTATCATTGAAATTTGGAACTCAAGGCATAGAAATACAAGGTCAGTATTCTAACAAGAAATGGAGGGGAAAATTATTATGTGCAATTGAAGGAAAACAATCATGAGTGGGTAAAGGTGATATCTGGCCTTATAATACATTTGATTTTCACTCTTTACCTAGACCTGCCAGTGTAATCTGAAACACACCTGTGAGATCATCAGATTTATACCTAATTGGGATTTGCTTCATCTGACTGAAGAAAACCAAAACTTATGAGAACTTCTATAAAGGATCTGGTTTATACTGACATTAATATCGTGGTTTATGTGTAATCAAAACAGCCCTATCATAGTCAGGTAACTCTCAACTGCCACCAGCACCATCACCGTATTACCTGGGAAGCTTACATGGGCCATGATGCTGTGGCTTAATCCAGGAGATAGTATCAATCTGGAACAGCTTGACAAAAATTGACAACTTAGAAAACAGGTGAAAAGCCCACATGACAAGAACTTGGCATGGAAATACACCCCAAGAAGGCAGACACAACATTCTGCTGTGAGGAGGAGAGATGCAGTTAACAAAGGCTGCCCTCTCTTGATGGCAGAATGAATGCACTTTCCTGTCAATGGTCTACAACAAAATGATAAAAAATTAGGAGCAGTGTAACCTGCACTGCATTGAGAGTGTGATTCCTCTCTGGAAGGGATAGTTATGCATAGGCTGTTTACTCCTGCCACTTGCAAAACCTGGGTGAAATGGACTTTCCCTGACAAAGCATGCACAGTAATTAGGCAGATCTACATATCCCTCCTTCCTCTCAACAGGGCCTGAAAGTTCTAGGCAGCTTCTTCAACTGCTTTTTGTACTGCCTGTATAGTTCCAGCTGTGCAAAGGATTTTAATGAAATTACAATGATGTAAATTTGAAAAGGTGTTCCCATGTCTGTTATGATGCAGATGATTTTATGATTTTCCAAACTTGCAAGGCATTGAATTGGGCAAGTATAGCTCCCAGGAGAAAGTATTTTTAGTTCTGTAGAATGATGCAATACCTCCATTGGTCTGATTTATACCACACTCAAGCTATCTGAACTGTCACTCTTTTTTCTTGAATTATTGTTAAGTGCATGGGAGATAACACTGCATTTGTCCAAAGTGTAGCAGTCTTGGCATGCACATCACCTTGGCATTTTTCTCTGGCTCATCATTTTACATCTGTTGATTCTCATTCAAAGCTCTTTCTCATTTAAATACTTCTACTCACCAGGAGCTAGTCAGCAGAAGTTGTCTCGCATGCCATTCTATAAATGGAAACTATTGGATAGGATACCCTTCCAGAAAAAGTATTTACCATACTGCCATGAGGAAAATCTCACAACTCTCCTTTGGCTATGCTGCATGGCTTTCCCTTTAATGTAAATTTTAACTGTAGTTTTCAAAATTTGTGCACCTTTTCCTGTAATATCTCACCTCCAATATTTTCCTCTCCTGTGAGAGCTTTGGAAGCTCTCACAACTTCTGTCTTGCATCATTTGCAGTAACTGCTTTAAAGAAGCAATTCTTAATTAAATCCCATCTTTTCACACCTTCTATATTTACAACTTTATCTACATACTGTAGTTTTCTGGGTGGATTCTTTGTTTGGGTTTTTAAACTAATGTTTTGCTGGGTCCTTCCTAAGTTCACAAAGATCTCTGCCAAACAGAGAGACCTTGTAACAATCTTTCCTTAAGCCACTTCTCCTGCTTTACACTTTCAAATCTGTATTTTTTATGCACAACACTTTTCCAATTTTAAAAACTCACAATTAGAGTTTTTAATGACCAATTCATCACTTTTGAGAGAAAATTTTAAGCTGAACACTTTTCTATGAACTGGAAATAACATTTTCACTGATCTTCTTTTTCCCCATGATGATTAAAATAATTTAAACTGGAATAAATATTCTAGCAAAAAATGAACAGCAAAACCGAGGTCTTTGGTGAAAGAGGAAAGGATATATTGCTTCATGGAAGTTTTCTCTTGAAAGCAAAACATAAAAATGAAAGCATTTCACCTTCACCATCTGAGTTAAATCATAGTCTTCATTTTGGAACATATTCCTTATTTCTGTTTTTTAAATCAATTCAAAGCATCATAGAACTTCCATAATGTTATGACATTTCTTCCAATATTTCCCTCAGTCAGATGACCAAATTCCACTTAAATTAATAGCAGCCAAATACATCAGCTTTTTCTTTACTGCATATGCAGAACTCACTCAGGAGATCATTGACTGCAAGAAAATGCAGAATTTTGAAAGAACTTTCCAACTTCAGGTGCCACTGAACTTGAAACAGGTGTTCCAAATATTTCTTATCCAGAATGCTGATGTAGAGTCTCTAAAAGACTTCCAGTCTGAAACTGACCTCCTTTATAAATTCTAACTACAATATTGTGACATGTTCTAATTCTCCAAAGGATCCTTAAAAGGACCTGGTCCCATTGCATTTGGTAGCATTTGGTGACATACGCCACAAGTGAGATGCACAACACAGCAGCCCCAGCAAGACTGGGAAAAGTTTCTTCCTAGGCAGGAAGTGCTATCACTGTTTCCTTCTCAACAGAATTGGAACTATGAGGTAGGTGGTGGAGTCAGCACTGCCACCAAGGCTCAGGGATTATTGTTGGGATCCAAGCCCTGAGCCCACAGCACACCAGGGCTGGATTCTGGCTCAATCACAGCTTTGGAAGGGCTAACTAGTTCTGTAGTATCCCAAAGCAGTTGCGCAGTGGCCCAGACCTAGGAGGACTGCCAGACCTATTGGACTCTCAGTGTGCTCCTATGGTAATGCTGCTTTCACAAGGCCCCCAAAAAAGAATAGAGAGTGGAGACAGAAGCCCATAGAGGGAAGGCTATTATCTTAGCTTCAGGGCATAGCCTGGCTGAGAGCCCTGATTTGTGCCAAGGCTTCCTGCAGAGGAAGACCGAGGCTCTGCAGTATTCCCTGGCACTGGGAAGAGGCAGCTGCAGATTGCTTGAGTGGAAACTTTTAACTTCGTCAAAGAAGAGATGCCAGGAGCTGACTCAAGCAGGTAATCCAGCCCATGGCAGGCTGACAAACACCTGCTGGGTGTGATTCAGCGAAGGGCAACAGAGCCTGGGGTGAGAAAAGCTGCCATAGTCCTCTGCAACCTGGCAGCTGCTCCAAGGGACAGCTCTGCTGAAAGCCTAGCGAGCAGTATTCTGTGTTTCCTTGAAGCAGGAACAAGACCGGTAACCCAGTTCTTACCCCTACAGTTGCTGGCAGCCATATCTGCAGCCATTTACTGCTGGCAGTAAAATATCCAGGACTGACCTACTGCTGGACAGAGAGCCAGATCCTATCCCTGCTGCAGCCTTTTCATCTTTCAAAAAATGGCTTAGGGACAGAAGGTTCTGGGGTAAGCACAGCCCTGATGAAGGCAACTCTACGCCCATTAAGAAGCAGAACAAACCTTCAGGGCTGGGACAGGCAGGTAGGTACCAGTGAGTTGCTGCCCTGCCTGATCTTGGGGAGGAAAGCACAGTGAAGAGTGACCAGCTTGCCAACTGTCAGCTGTGTGGGGCCAAGAAAGGAGGCTCCAGTACCTCTCCTGCTTTGCTAAAAGGAAGGGTCTGGGTCAAGGTCAGAGAGGAGTGGTACAGGTCAGGGCTTTCCTGTAACACTGCAGGGGTAGGGAGGAGGGAGATGGGATTCTGACTGCAGCTGGGAGACCCTGTACTCACAGATGAGATCATGAATTGTTTTGAGTCTAGCTGGGGTGGAGTTAGCTTTCTTCATAGCAGCTATTACAGAGCCATGCTTTGTATTTGTAGCTAGAATATTGGTAGCACACCAGACTTTTGCTTATTCCTGAACAGGGCTCACACAGCATCAAGGCTGTCTATTCAAATTCTGTCCAAAGGCCAATCAGCTGAACTTGGGCAAGCGTTTGGGAGGGGCCATAGTCAGGACAGCTGATCCAAACTCTCCAAAGTGGATATTCCATATCATATTGATGTTGTATTTAGCAATAAAATAAAGGCTAAACACTGTGGGAAGGATTTGTTATGAAGGTGCTTGTCTTCCAAAACCACCACTGAGACCCTATTTCCCAGGAAGTGGCTGGATAACCTGATGACCAGAAAGGGACAATAAATCTTTTTGCTTTGGTTTGCTTTTATGCATGGCATTTGGCTTTCTTCACTGAGCTGCCTTTATCTCGACTCACAGGATTTTTCCTCTTATTTTCTCCCTTGACTTCTAAGAAGTTAAGAAACAGAATCTCCAGAGTCTGGTGAAGAAGACAAGCTTGCATTCTTTTAGTGCTGAGAAAACAGTTTGAGCTAGCAATTGGAGCACAGCAGGGCTAGGGAGTAGCAGGCACCTGGGCTTCCTGCAATACAGCAGGATCCAGTGCTTCTCTCTCCAGCCTCACCTTGTACAAGATGGGCATGTTCTTCCAGTTATACCTATGCTATGAGGGTTGAGGGTTCTGTCTGCCTCCTTGGTGGCAGGTAGTTTTGTTCATTCCTTGGCTGAACCCAGAGCCTCAAATGACCTTCCTGAAGTCTGCCTCATGAGGGAGCTCTGCCCCCAGGAACAAGAGCGTGTAAGGTAATTCCCTCTAGTATATCAACCGTAGAGACCTAGAATGGGGCTGGGGGAAAATCTCCCTTCTCTCTTCCTGAACTCCCTACCGAAGGGTTGTCTCTACACAGCCCCTAGTTGTGCCCCATAGGGACACAGAGGCAGGGAACCTGAGGGTTTAGGACTGTGGGGGACAGGACAGGGAGACATGAACCTACGGAAAAAAGTTTGCTGCCTACCTGTGGGAGACACTTCTGGAGAAGTTTCCTCATGCTCTGCCTCTATATTGAACAAGGCCTCACCTCTGGCCAAGCTGGGATGGTGTTCAGTCTTCACAAGGCTGAGAAAGACTGGATTCTCTCCAGCCCTTTCCCCTGCAGCCCAGCAGTGTCCTGGACTATCGAGGATTGGAGACTGCAGTTCTAGACAGAGAGGGCACACAGCCCTTCCTGCATCAGTGCCTTCAGAATCCTATGGACTGCACTGTCTGACTACACAACAGGCCAAACAACATTTTCATCTTGCATCAAAATATTCATCATTTTCTTTAATTTTCAGAGACTGAAACCAAAATATTTGACAGTTAGATTTCAGCTTCTCAAGTTGGTGGGCAAAAGAAAAAGGAATGGGAAACTAAAATGAAGGAATTAAAGAAAAAGTGCATCTGGAGAAGCAAATGCAAAAACTGAAATGAACACAAACAGGCCAAACACATCTTCTGTTTTCCTTGTTGCTGTTGTTGAAATAGCTAAAATGATAGGATTCAGTAACAAGAAAATACAAAGAAAAATCTCAATATGATAAACATTAAGTTAACATTTAGCTTAAATTGCAAAACAAAAACTTAAGAAATCACATTAGTCTCCACTATAATTGCTCTGGGCTTGGTTAACATGTCATTTCTTTAAAAGCAGGAAAATTTAGTTTTGCACATGAACCAGCCTCCTTCTCTAGCCACCAGGTGGCTACAGCTGTAAATGGAAGACAGAAACACTGAAGGAAGGATGCATATGCGAACAGCCTGCTGCTCAATGTGTAAAAAACACAGCAGTTCAGCAGCTTTGGTAATAACAGAATAATGTCACAAGGTGTATTTTCAGGAAGGTTTTGCATTTTGCAGAATATTGAGAAAATGTAAATGAGTAAAACTACATCTAAGAACTTTATGAACCAGTTTGCAGTATGTCCGATGGTGCAAAGAAAGGCTCTGTCCTGCAGGCAAGGTGGTGGGTGATGCTGTGTTGGTTGTTCTGTGTTTCCCAGCTCTCTAGAAACACCTTCAGTACTACATATTCTGGACACAACAACAACAAATCAATCGATCAATCAATCAATCAACCAACCAACCAACCAATCAATCAATCAAACAAACAAACACAAACTCAGAAGAAACAGGGCAAAAAGCAGTTGTCCCTGATTTGCATGATTTCAGTTTAGTCTCACATTTTAGAATAACCACAGGTATGATTCCACTGTCATTTGCACAGAGTTAATTCAGAAGAAATTGAAGCTGATGCAATGAAATGCAAAAAGACAATCACAATTCAACAGGAACTCAACTGACACAAAAAGAGCCAGAATTTGAGTTTCAAAATGAATAATTTCATTTTAAGCCTCCCATCTGCTGCATGCTTTCTTCTGCTTTTGAAATTTTATCTGAAGCAATCTCCATGCACAGACACTGAGAGACTACTGTTAGCCATTACAGGGAAGCTCTCTTTAAATAAACAAGCAAACAAACAAAACCCAACCAACTAGCCAAAGCAACTTTCATCATTGTAATTCCTTTTCTCAATCCCTTGATCCCTTTGCAGAAGATGATGTGTCCTCTTTCAACCTATCCTGAGAACTACAGATGGCAGGAGATAAAATAGCTTATAGCCACCTAGAGAAAGCTCAGCTGTTGCTGTTCAGGACAATGTTTTTCCACCTGCTCTGTGAATAGCCATACAGATGGGTATTTGCCCCTCAGTTCAGCCAAATAGGGATCCTTCTTCTGGTACTCAAATCTAATATTCTTCTGCTTCAGGAACTGTATTTTTATTTATGGGAAGGGAGATGCTGTCACCTGACGAGGCCTCTGGAAGAACAGGACTCTACTCATCAGAAGGTGTCTGACCTAAGATAGTTCTTCCTCCTGAAAAATTCCAGGCCCTCGTAGTCTGCAGCAGAAGACAATTAGGGGGAATGCTGATAGGAGCTTTGTGGCAGTCCAAGCACTATGAAGATCAGAAAGACAGAAGGAGTTTCAGCAACTCCACTTCAAGTGGTGGCTTGGTTATTTAGCCTTATGGGGCTCTTGCTCTTATCAATAAGCTTTAGAGTGCAGTCACAAGTGAAGGTCACTGTGCCCAGTGTGGTGAACATGCTAAGGGACACCCTTTACATAATGCATGGAAAATAACCAGAGTAGTGATGAGCATCAGCAATTGGTAGGAATTAGCTCTGCTATCTTCTCCCAAGGCATGAGAATAACCAGTAAAATAAGTCTTTCTCAAGGAAGGACCCCTCTGCTGTCAAGCTCCAAGCCAATAATTTTCTCATAACCTCTACAAAAGATAGCCTATGACTGAAACAGGATGAAGGGTTGTGGGCTTGTTTTGATTGGTTGATGGTAGGTTTATTCTTGGTTGGTTGGTTGGTTGGTTGGTTGGTTTGTTTGTTTGTTTGTTTGTTTGTTTTAGCCATGACTCTGAGTCATCAAGTCAGTCTCACTTCTGTGGTAAAACAGGAGGTGCATAGTGACATGGCAGGCCTAGAAACCAAGGCAACGTGTCAGAATTAAGGAGATATATAGGCGTTACTACTACAAAGTTGTGATATGTAGCACAGGTAAGGGCCATCAGTAAAGTCTCAGCTTAAAAGCAGCTTCCAAGTGAAAGGAGAGCATGCTCTTGCTTTTAGGTTTTTTCACAACAGCTCCTCTAGTGACAGAGCAGACTCTGGACTCTGTAACTCAAACTCTTTAACTCAGCTGATATTCTGCACTTTGAAATCAGAATAATTCAGGTATACGCAGCATAAAAGACAAGTAAGGGAAAGGACTGTTGTCGTGGTTTTACCACTAGGAGGCGTGATACTGACAAGATATCCAATAGAAGCAACACACACCAAAAAAAAACAAATAGCAAGGTTTATTTTACACACACAGAAAAATGACAATAATAGACAGACAAATTAAGCTCTTCGGGTCCAGCGGCTGAATAGGAAAACGCTAGGGTAGCACTAGGTCTTTGCTGGGGGCTCCTGAAAAGACACCAGGACAATTAAAAGCCCGTGACCGCCCACCCTCCTTTTCCCCAGGAAGGAATACCAGTGCTGATGGAAAGATGTGGTCCTCAGCCCGTGCCGCTGTCACTGCAGTCGCCGATCCGCCCGCGCCGCTGCAAAACTCGGTGCTGATGCAAGCAGAGATATGTTCTCCTGACCAGCTCCTGTCCAGAAAAGAGAAAGATGGCCGCCTCGCTCGCTCTTTATAGGGGACCAATCTCGTGCAGGCGCAGGCGTCTCCCAGGTGCAAACTGCCCCTCGTATTGAATGGTCAGTGCCCATGAACCGCCCCTAGTGAGAGGTTCCACTACAAGCAAAAATGGTGGCATGGCACCGTGTGGCTGACCCCGGGCCGGGGGATGCAGGTCCCCCATGGCCCCGCCCAGCATCCCGGGGGGTCCCAGCACTGCCACCGGGCCACCCTGACTTGTGCCAACCCCAGCCATTTGCCGTGGCAGCTCCTCCGCTGCAAGAGGGCCACTGACAGCTCTATTCTATTCCATGTGCACGGGAGACCCACTGCACATGCGCAGAGCGCTAAGCCGGGCTGGGGCTGAGGCCTGGTGGTGCCCAGCAACGCCAGCAGCCCCCAGCGCCCGTGGCCATGGAGCCACACCTGCAAAAATGGCTGGGGGAGGCACCGTGCCTGTGGGCAAGACGCAGTGGCGGCCGTCCCCGCCGGTCCGGGAGGGGCCACACCCGCACCAGTATGAGCCGGCCCCGTGCCGCTGCCGCCACAGCCTGCTGCAGCCCAACACTGATGGCTGCAGGGCTGGTCCCCCATCCCCGGCTGTGTGGGAGCCATGGCTCCGGTGGGGACCCTGTCCCTAGCCGTGCAGGCTGTGGGCCCACGCCATGACGGGGCAGTCCCAAGCTGGCACCTGTTGCCATTGCCATGGCAACCCACCTCAAACACACAGGAAAGACAGTTTAACACAGCCCCAAGCCCACCGCCCCGTCCCAGAAACCTTCAAAAAACCTCCAAAAAGCCCTAAAAAGAGCCCTTTTCCCATCCTTAAAAGGGAAGGGAAAGAAAAGGGGGGAGGGGGAGAAGGGAAAAAAAATGGCTTAGCTCCCAGAACCTCTGTTTTCAACCCACAACAACTGTTTAATTTGTTTAACATAGGTGAAGAACAGCCTTAAAAGCAGCAAAACTGGTGCAACAAACGGATGGAAGATATCTGGGCATTAGTAATCACAAAATGATGGAATTTTTGAGTCTCAGAGAAAAAAGGATGTGGTTAATAGAACACTACCTTGGATTTCTGAAGGGCAGACTTCGGCCTGGTTTACAGAGTCCCTTGGGAGCCACTTCAAGAAAGACAATGAGGTGCTGG
>VYZS01020703.1:0-43926 GCA_013400695.1 Neodrepanis coruscans | reverse complement strand
CCACCCGGACTCACCACGGACGCGGCCATGGGGCGGCGAGGCGGGACGGCGCCGGAAGTGCTCCGCCACAAGGCTTCCGCCCGCGCGTGCCCCGCCCGCAGCGCTCCGCCGCCCCGCGGGAACCCCGCCAACGTTCCGGGCGCCCGCCCGTGCCGGGAGCGGCAGCGCCGACCTTGGGAAAAGGGGGTGGGATTGGAATGTGGTCAAAGTGTGGCTGAGGAGAAGCGGCGATGTACCGACATTTCAGAAATGCTTTCGGAAATTTAGCCGGGTTAGGGCAGATTTTATTTTGTTTTCATCAGTCGATCGATTACATCAGTTAAAATTAATTTTAAAAGTGCGGGATAACTGCAGAATCGCTGACAAAATTGTAGATTTTTATCGTGAATTATTTGGTACTGGGCAAACAGTGACCACAGAATGAGAGTGGAATTCAACATCCAAGAGGATCTTCCCACAGAAGCCCCACAGGNCAACAATTCGGGCCGCAATAAAGTCCTGCTCCCGCTCCCCTCCCAGGGCAGCGCTGCCTCCAAAGGCCGCCCCGCTCCGGGCCGGATCCCACCGCTCCCAACACCTCCCCGTGAAACCTCCCGTCCCGTAACTAACGAAACCCAAGCGACCCAACCCGACCAACCTCCCCCAGCACTCCGACAATTCCAAACAATTCCCAACCCCCCACAGGCCCCCCCCGTGCCCTCAGGCCCCGGTGCGGGGGCAGAGCCGCCCGCGNGGTACTGGGCAAACAGTGACCACAGAATGAGAGTGGAATTCAACATCCAAGAGGATCTTCCCACAGAAGCCCCACAGGACAATGAAACACTCCCATCACAACCTGTGCAAAAATAAAGACAAACTTTATATTGCCAGGCTGCTTCTCAAATGAACCTTGTTCTGTGTCACAGAAAACTCTGGTATTTCTGCAATACCTTCAGTTACAGACTGAAATGAGGTCTGTGTGAACAGTCCTCAGTTTTGCAAATAATCTTGGTGGACTTGGATTGATGCGTTTGTCATTTTCGAGGGTTTATAATTTATTCCCCTTTAAGGTTATATCAGATTTCCAGTAGAACATCCTCTATGAAAAGAACCTAAACAACAGCAATGCTTTTTAATTTATTGGTTCAGAGCATGTGTAACATGACTGGAATCACAACAATCCTGAACCCTGCAGCTCCAAAATCTCACTTGGGTGCTGTGCAGGGCAGGGGAATAAAGAACTGATCCATGGACTGAATCAGTGATTAAAACTAAACTGGGAGGTTCCTTCCCTCGTTATGAACTTAAGGAACTGTCCCCTAAAAGAAGGGAAGCAGCTGACCCAGCTAAGCCCAGACAGCCCCTGGTGATGGGATGATGGAGAGGGGCCATGGCTCTGTCTGGGGGCTGAGTGGGGACTCAGGATTTGACCTGCTGATTTTAGTGGGGACTGGGTGCAAGTGTCAGGTGCTCAGCACATTGGCTCTGGATACAGAAGTAGTGCTAAAGCTGGAGTTGGGATTTACTAAACTCACTGCACTTAGGAAAGCCCAGTCTGGCCAGTTCCCAACACAACAGACTGATTTCTCTGGGCAGACCCAGGCAGAACCTGTGCTTGTTACAGTCCCAGGGGGACTCTGGGCTATGCACCACTCCACCCCAGATTTCTGTCATACCAGAACTAGAGGAAGGCAATGACTCTTATCCTGTTAAATACCCCTCTTGTTCTCTTAAAGAAAACCAGGATTTGCTGTGTGTTGAAGTGGTAACAGAATCCACTGGAATATGTGAGATCAAGTACAAATAACTTCCATTTTAGTCAAAGCAGTCCCAAGTGGGGATACATTTTCAGCACAAGTCAGTTCAAAGTGTTGCCACAGTTGCCAGTTAAAGAAATTTCCTTCATTTCCATTTTCCTTTCCATTTTTCTTCATTTCCTTAGGTAATGAAGCAATACCTCAGCTCTTTTGAAAGCCTGGCCATAGTAAAACACATGGACAAGTAAACATATTTGTGGTGATTTTCCTCCAATGACTTTTCCTCCCCCGAAAAAAGAGATATCTTTTGATAACAGGCAAATTTAAAGACCATTTTTATTAAAAAGATTTTGCTACGAATAATTTTGGATCAGCTACAGATGGAGCACTAGGCACTGCACATTGTAGGTCTGACAGAAACCTGTGCAGAGTTCACTCAGATGAGAAAGGCCTGCGGGGCTGGAATTATGGGTTATGTGCTCTCTGTTGGCTCAGCTCAGCTTGGAGCACATTCTGAGTTCCATTTACACTTGGCTCAGATCAAATACTGGACATTGGGAGGGAGCCCACAGCCATTAAATGATTACAGGGATGACTTGACAACAATCCAGTGCTAAGTAATAATTCTCCAGGCCAAACATACCTGTGACTATTTAAGGAATCATTTGCTTTATAAATGGAGGAATTAGGAAAATCCTGTGTCATTACTGAGCACATGTTTTCAGATGTTTTATTCTTGAATACTCCAAAATATTTAACATTACCTGACCTGTAGTTCTATGCTCAGCTGATCTGGCACAGCAGGGAAAGCAGTGCTCCCCTCCCCTCTTTTGGACTTTCCCTGCCTTCTGTGTTATTACAATCCTACCAAATGTTCCCTAAAATATCAGTAAGCAAATAGTTAACTGTTAAAAAACAGCAAAATCCCCACTAACTCTAATGGAAGGCAGATCTGGCCTTTGGCTTGTTTGTTTTGTCTAAATAGGGAATAAACAACATTTCTTCCAAATGTACCTTTAACCACTACCTCAGTTCCAAAGTCCCACTGCTCAGGCTCCAGTTTTAGCAAATATCTTGGCTAAATGTCAAACAGTTCCATCAGCTCTTTGAAGGCAAATATTAGACAGAGACTGCATTTGAGGTAATTTCCCCAAACACCATTCAATTAACCTACTTGGCTAAAAGGTGATGCAAAAATCAATATTTTGTAGCAGAGGCATGTGTTTCAGATCAGAGTAATCAATAAGCATCAGAATAGTTTCAAACTACAGATAAATACAAAGTTAAGACATCAAGCAGTTTAGGTACCAAATGTATTGCAATTTAAAACAGGTCTATTACTTTAGGCAGGAAGCTATTTCAATGTATCATTGCTTTTATTGAATTATTTTATCACTTTCCAAAAATAAAAATAATTACTGTCATTTGGGGAGAACTCACAAAAGAGTTGTGAGTTCCCCTGTTGGTCCTTCACCAGCTGCCAACTGGAATTGTGCATTAGGTTTTCTCTGAGTGCAGCAATTGGAATAGACCTGAATATTTGGAATTTTTCTGTTTGTTTTTCATGAGCAGTTTTTCTCCCCCTATTCCTTCTAACCTTGTACCTACACAATGAAATGGAAACAACAAGAGACCCAGCTCAGAGGATAAATTTTAGCATCAGGGGGTGTATGATTTTTTTGTTCTCTTTCACAAGCCTTTTAACAGGAAGGGCTGTCAGGGAATGAAGAGCAGCTTTACAAAACGAGCTGATTCTCACCTCTGTTTTCCTTTATACTATAAACATACCTCCAATCAAATTTACTGAAGTAAGACACAGCACTTCCAGTGAATCTTCTTGCTTCCATAAAAGCATTGGCACATTCCTGGCCTCTCTGGCAGCATTTGTAATTCATTTTCTTCACTTTGTGGGTAGAAGACAAACATTTCCCAAAGAGTTCCCCCCAACATGTTACACACAGGTTTCTTTGCAGGTGAATTCCTTACGTTGGTGGGGCACTGTGAAGGCAACCCCTACTCTGTGCTTCCTTCAAAGTCAGTGGAAGTGTGGGAAATCCATGGGATTTCTGGAGCACAGATGTCCCAGAGCATTGCCATCTTTGCTGGTGAAGATTTGCATGGAGAGCATCATCTACTCTTCTTTTTCCCAAATCTTCTCAGACCTGAGCTAGTCCAAAAGGAAAATATAAGATCTGATTGTGAATACCCCCATCCCTCCAATCACTTTAAGGAATACCCACTAAAACAGTGATATTTGGTCCCAAAGATGAGAAGAAAGGCTGAAGGACAAATACAGACACAAGTTTCCTTTTTCACCTTTATTCTTTTACAGGTTCTATTTATTTATGGAGACTCAAAGCCAGGTCAGTGTCCAACCTCTTCTGTAACAGCCTAATCTATTTTCCTTTGAAGATTAATCCCTTACAACAGAAAGCATAGGAATCTTCCTGCAACACTTGTATTGTATTTACCAAATACTCAGTGGAATGAACTCTCATTCCCACTGCAGTTATTAATAACAAACCCTGCACAGCTGCAGTGTAAATACTGATTCACCAAAGAACACTAAATCTGATTATTAACTCCTGTGATTGCACTGGTCTGTCAATAAGGAAAATAGTTTAAAAACATAATACTAAATAGGGAGGAAACACAAGCTGTGAGTGATTCACAAGATTCTTTCTGATTTTATCACCAAACAGATAAGAAAGGTAAATAGTCAGAAAAGACTAAGCCCTAAAGCATTTTATAAATTGTTGTTCCACATTCCTTCAGAGTTTACATTAAAGTAAGAAAAGGGATGATCATCTTTAAAAATACTATTGCTGTTCTCTCTGTATGAAGGATATAAATATTGTCTTCAGAAAGAAAAAGACCAAACCCATGGAGTCAGAAACATGAGGGATTTCCTAGATGACCTTTGGATATATATTTCAAGATTATTTTGTAGGGGCAGTGAGAGATATTTTTTCCTTTCAGGAGCCAAAACAGATGAGGTAATGGGAGGATTCAGGATACTGGCAATAGGCTGCAGAACCCAGTCAAACCAGTCAAATCCATCCAGTTTATTTAGGGACCTAGGTGGCATTTGCTATTGATCCTTGTTCAGTTCCCAGAAAGCAGCAATTTCCACTATAAAGGTTCAGCTGTTGTACCTGGCACAGTGTGCCAACTGGGGAAATGAAGATACAGACAAGCCATCAGCAGGTAAAATGCTCTCTCTGCTTCTGTACAACCTCAGTACATCTAAAAGACAAAGTACAGGAAAAGTGAGCATCTCCTGTAATAGTAAAGTCAAGGTGAACATGCTCATAGAATAGGGCTGTGTCCCTAAATTCTTGTCAAGATTCAGTGTAAATCTTCTCCCCATTTTTTACATTTCAATACATTATTGCACCACTGTGCAGGAAATTGTTTCTTAAGGATTGAGAACAGACCATCCAAGAAACTGGTTTAAATGCCATCAAGACAGCCAGAAATAAACCAACATGCTCTGTTGGTTTATTCCAGAGGATGCACCTGGACCCACCAGCTGCCATATATATTCCATCTGGAACAACAGCTGTTTGCTCAGTAGTTGTCATATTGCCTGACACAAACAATTGCTCATTAAATTTGTCATCAGAGATTCTCGTTGGGGTTCGAAATCCTGGAAAATGTCACATTTTGATCCTGTCCTTAGGTTTGGAGCATTTTTTCCTACTCAGGGTGCAGGGTTCCCATGCAACTCTGTGCAATTCCAGTCAGAATTACGGGGCCTGTAGCATCTCCAAAAAGGTCAAGTTCAAGGTGGTTCACTGTGATCTAATGATGCCAAAGTAAGGGGAAGTGGAAAGTTACTTTAGTAGATCAAATTATGTGGCAGAGATGATGGAAGGACGTGGCCAAATTTCTGGGGTAAGAACATGAGAATAACAAATTCCTTTTCTATAAACTTTTGGGGGAGTAGGGAGAGGGAAATTCCAGAACATGAAAATTATGGAAGACGTTACAACAGTCAGGGCTGGAGAGTGACCTTTGAGAGTCATAGCTGTGGGGAAAGAACAAGTATGTTTGTTAGAACTGTTGTTAGGGAATGTTTTGCATGGAGCGGTGTTATTTGAATACTCAATGAATGAAGCAGCAGGTTATTTATTACAGGGTTGAGAAACTGGGAGGGCTGTGGCAAAGAAGATATTGAACAGGAAATGAAGCAACATTATGTGATAGGAAAGTGCTTAGAAATGGAGACGTAGACCTGAAAAACTTACAAGCACAGGCAAGCTTTGAAGCTGTGAGCTGATGAAATCACCACAAAAATATGTGTAACAAGAATATGTGGAAATTGAAGACAGTCACATAATAACTCTGAAGAACTGAGAGAACAGAAGTGTCCCCATCCAAATAGATGTTTTATGAACTGTAGGAGATAAGCACCAGGAGTGAAGGTAATGAAAACAGTAGATCAAGTTGCATCCTGAAAAAAATTGGTTTGAAAGTATATTCCAGTGGGTAATAACAGAGCCAGTAAAGCACATAATGGATGGGAAATCTAGTTAGCAGAGGTAGAATCTGCCAAACAATTATCCACCTAATTTCTTCTTTGTAAGTACTGTTTGTGACACAGGAGAATAGGGAGTGAATGAAAATACTCAGCATGTTAATCTAAACTGCTCACAACATATAACAAATGAACAGACAGAAAAACTCTCATCAGACAGCACTTTTAGAAATGTGTTTTATGAAACTACACAAGCAGGTCCTTGAAAATGACCTGCTTTTCTCCCAGCTCTGAGCATCCAGGGCTTGCTGATGCCTTGTAACAGAGTTCCCTCCTTTTTTGAACTAAACTGAAGAACAATGAATATCATATAGGCAAATTTTAAAGTTATTGTTTTTGGACCAATTATTGATTTATCATAATAAATCACCCAAAGTATTATTCCTCCAAAAATAGGATCTGATTAAATATCACTTAGCTCAGGAAGTTTTAATGGGGAATCTGTGGTGTAAAGAAACACAGTCAAAAATAAACAGCAGATAAGCTATGCCTGCATCCTTTGGGTAAACAAGGGTGAGTCTTTTACTGAACTACTGATCTTAAATCCATTGAATATAGAAAAGACAGAGTGATGGAGAGACAAAGAAAGACACATTTTCTGTGAGAAGAAGCTGAGGAAGTTGGGGCTGTTCAGACTGGAGAGAAAAGGGCTCTGGGGGGATCTTGTTGTGCCCTTGCAGTGTTTAAAGAGGGCTTGTAAGAAAATGGGACAGGGCCTGCTGCGCTTGGACAAGGTGCTTTCATGTTCTAAACTGAAAGAGGGCAGGTTTAGATGAGAAGTTTGGAACCGTGAGGAGGCACAGGAACAGGCTGCCCAGGGAAGCTGTGGGTGCCCCATTCCGGGAGCGTTCCGAGGCCACGTTNCTAAACTGAAAGAGGGCAGGTTTAGATGAGAAGTTTGGAACCGTGAGGAGGCACAGGAACAGGCTGCCCAGGGAAGCTGTGGGTGCCCCATTCCGGGAGCGTTCCGAGGCCACGTTGGACCAAGCTTGGAGAAACCTGAAAGGTGTCCCTGCCCATGGTAGGGGTTGGCACGAGATGCACTTCAAGGTCCCTCCCAACCCAAACCCTTCCGTCATTCCAGGCTGAATTTTCCCGCTGGATTTTCCCGGACGTGCCTGTTCCGCTCCTCACCCACAGGGGGCGCGCGCGCAACGCCCGCGGCGGGGACGGAGCGAACCGTCCGTGTGGGGACACACCGCCCTGTCCGTGTGGGGACACTGAATGTCCGTGTGGGGACACTGAATGTCCGTGTGGGGACACACCGCCCTGTCCGTGTGGGGACACTGAATGTCCGTGTGGGGACACTGAATGTCCGTGTGGGGACACCCCGAGTGTCCGTGTGGGGACACGGCAGGGATACCCCGCGTGGTGCATAAAGCACATCTGGCACAGTCTATTCACTTTCCACCAAACTTCGCCTTCCAAGAGTAAAGAAGGAAAAGCCGGAGTTGTGTCTGTCGGTGCTCCCGGCCACAGGCAGAGAGCCGTGGACACGAGCAGGGCTCTCGGCCCTGGGCAGTCGTGTTTAGTGTCCTGATCACACCACAACACTGATGGAACAAGACCCTGGATAGCAGGTGTTCAAATTTCTTGTCCCAGAACTACCAAAACTTAGAGCACTTTTATTCACCTTAGACGAGGCCCTGAAAGCTTTCAGATTTTGCAAAGCTCGTAGAACGTTTCAGGTTGGGCTTGGGACAATGGTCCTTAAAAGCTTAAAGCACTGCAACAAAACGTTATCCGAAGTCGTTCTTAAAAACTCTTTTCACCACTGGCAACCACCAGAGCCAAGTCCTCAGGTTTCCCAACACCAACTGCTTCCCTCTCCAAAATTAGTAACAGTAATTAACAGTAACATAAATCACTTCCTTCTGATCACAGCACTCTACAAGTGGGAGAGCAAAAGAACCAACAACCTCATGGAGTCCAGCTGGGGTGACTGTTGCAATCTGGTAGATCTTTGATGAAATGACGTCGAGAACCTACAAAATATCAAACAGATTCCCCTGGAAGAAGAAAGAGATGACACTTGTGTCTTTGGTGAAGATTATTGTTGGTTATTCAAACCATTCTTGAGACCGAACAAGAGAAGAGGGCAGAATTGTTATGTATTTAAGATCTGACAACATTGCAGATTATTTTTTTCATTTTGGAATTCAGCAGATTGCAGAAAATGTTAGATTTTTCAAGGACATAATGAGGGAATGTTCTTAAATATCAAAATGTTTTCTTAAGCTACCTAAAAGAGGCTACATATACCCCATAGAAAGTTACAGCTTTTTAGTATATTATAGTATATTAGATATATATAGTATATTAGGTCTCAGTCTAACATCCTAACATCTAACATCTAACATGAAAACAAAAGAGAATTAGTATTACTGAAGTTTGGAAATCACATTGTAATAAAAGGTTTTCAAACACAGACATTCCTTTGAGTGTCTCACAAATATCACTAAAGTATAGGAAAACATTGGAAAAGTGAATTATTTTTATATTCACAGCTATTTTGGAATAAGATTATGTGACACTTAAGTACAATAAATGCATCCAAGTTCTCCTTCAGTTTCAAGCAGAAAGACAAGAAGGTAAAATGACAGTGATGGAACACACTNCTCTACAAGTGGGAGAGCAAAAGAACCAACAACCTCATGGAGTCCAGCTGGGGTGACTGTTGCAATCTGGTAGATCTTTGATGAAATGACGTCGAGAACCTACAAAATATCAAACAGATTCCCCTGGAAGAAGAAAGAGATGACACTTGTGTCTTTGGTGAAGATTATTGTTGGTTATTCAAACCATTCTTGAGACCGAACAAGAGAAGAGGGCAGAATTGTTATGTATTTAAGATCTGACAACATTGCAGATTATTTTTTTCATTTTGGAATTCAGCAGATTGCAGAAAATGTTAGATTTTTCAAGGACATAATGAGGGAATGTTCTTAAATATCAAAATGTTTTCTTAAGCTACCTAAAAGAGGCTACATATACCCCATAGAAAGTTACAGCTTTTTAGTATATTATAGTATATTAGATATATATAGTATATTAGGTCTCAGTCTAACATCCTAACATCTAACATCTAACATGAAAACAAAAGAGAATTAGTATTACTGAAGTTTGGAAATCACATTGTAATAAAAGGTTTTCAAACACAGACATTCCTTTGAGTGTCTCACAAATATCACTAAAGTATAGGAAAACATTGGAAAAGTGAATTATTTTTATATTCACAGCTATTTTGGAATAAGATTATGTGACACTTAAGTACAATAAATGCATCCAAGTTCTCCTTCAGTTTCAAGCAGAAAGACAAGAAGGTAAAATGACAGTGATGGAACACACTTAGCACACTCAACTGCCAAAAAATAACAAAATATACTTAAATTCACAATGATGATGATGATAAGTTAAAATGGGCTTTGGAATATGCAATGGCCTGACAGGTTAATAGAGAAAGGGAATTTTGGCATTATTTACACTATTTGACCCAGACACTGAAGACTGTTGAGAACCAAGGGAATTTTTTTCATTGATCTGTGAAAGTTTCTGTGCACCTTGAGTACAAACCTGGATTTCTACTCTCACAGAGAGTTCTGCAAGGAGCACATCACTTCCCAGTAGCTTCACTCGGGTTACAGTCCTTTGCCAGGAGGAATCACAGAGCCATTGTGCTCTGAGAGCAGCACTCACTGGTGCCCTGGTGTATTCAGCAATGTTCTATATCCAGCCAAGACTATGAGTATCAGTGTCAGTTGCTCTCTGGTTGGTCTCATTTGAGAAAGGAGACAGAAATGTGCACAAGGGACATGTTCTAATTTTTATTTTTAGGCAGATCTCCACAACCTTGAACAACTATCAAGAAAAAGAAGCCAGTGCTGTAAACAAACTGAACTAGAAATTATAAGGCAATTAAAATTGAGACAGTAGGGTCAGGAGACTGCAAAGGGTCTGTGAAATAAAGTGCATGGAGCTTCCTCAGCTCCATTTCTGTGCTGTCAGAAAATGTCTCCGGTAGCCATCCAGCTGCCTGTGGGTACCATCTGCCTCCTACTGTGAAAAACCTTAGAGTCACTTGCTTTACAAGTTTTCAACCCATAATCCCAAGTCTGTATACTACTTTTTTAATGTGTCTTAGAGTGGACAGAAGGACAGGCAAATTGGGGAAAACGCTACCTTGAAAGATTCGTGAAATAACCCCTTGAATAGTAACAAATTTTTGTTGCTTTGAACTTAAGCCTGTCCCTGCATCCTCATGGTGGCAGAACCTCTCTGCAACTTGTGACATGTTCTCACAGGATCCATGGAATGGCACAGGTTCACTTGCCACTGGCATTTATCCCAAATAAACTGACACCTGTCTTGTTTGCCCTGGTGGACATCTCATCCCTGAAAACTCAGGCAATGTGGATGCTTCCTCTGAGGGGAGAGGGTGCCAAGTGCCTTGAAAGCAGGCATGTATACCAGGAGAAAAATTCAGTTTGCTTCCCTTAATAAAATATGCCTTTGTATTTATAAGTCCAAACATGGAAGCTTGCATAGGCAAAGTAATTTGGACAAAGGGAGAGAGACAACATTCCAAGCAGTTATGTTGTTGTAAACCCTGAAATCAAAGTAATTACTCACTGAGTTGGGAATTTAGCTCCTGGAATACAGTCTATTTTTATTTATTCCCTAATGAGGATTAAAGTTAGCAGTCTGATTAAATTTCATGATGAACTTGGAAGGAAGATGGTAACACTAATGATGAGGACCAACCTGCTTCCTATGTCTGCACCAGTGATTTGCAAAGGAACTTGCCCAGGTATTTGTCTCTCATCTTACAATTGTTTCTACTTACCTCATGGTATTTCAATTCTAGAGGCACTTTTGGAATGAAAACGTACGTTTCTTTCCAGATGAAAGTGATACAAAAAAGGAGATACACCCTTTTCACACTGTTCCAAGAGGGAATCCTCCCAGCAGCTCCTCAGCACACCAGCTGCACAGAGGAACTTCACCTTGCAAAGACCTCTCAGCAGCACAGTATGAAAACCAAGATGTAATCTGCTTCTGCCTGTTGTTGTTTATTTGTCTTGATAGTTCTCCTGTCAGAACTGAGTTTTACATCTCTTCACTTCTTCTTTTCACTCTCTTTAGCTTTAGTGCTCTTTTTGTGCCTTGTCCTTCTCAGCCTGCCTTCTCATGGAAATGTCAATATTTAACCCCTGCTCGTCTTTTCAGCACCTCAGCGTTTTCCCCCTTCCCCTCCCCCCCCGCCCCTTTTATTCACATATATTTCTTCGTTTCATGTACATTTCTTCCTTCTTTTCAACGTGCCTTTGCTGATATCGCAGCCGCAGCTCCCCAGAGGCACATCCTGGCAGCCAAACGATTTGGTTACGTTAAGAGACAGACAAGGGCTTTTCAGGTCTAAGAATTCTCAGGAGGCGACGCCCGACTGCCGCCTTTGATCAGAACATGCAGCATTGCCATGTTAGAAAGGAAAAATGTTATTCCAAAGATCCACTCTATCAGATCTGTTCATGTGACAATAAAAGAGCTAAGATCTTCAGGAGGAAGAAAACTAGGAAATGCTTGCTCTCTCCAGCTGGCAAAGGAGAGAATGAGCCTGAACTCTTCATCTCAGGAGTCAAAGACTTGGCAAGGTGATGTAGTGCACCCGTGCCTGACATCGCTCCTGCCTTTGTTAATGACTGCAGTATGAGAACTGGGGGAAAAAAACCCCATCATCCATGGCTGGGCACAGGGATGGCTGGGGATGTGTTTGGAGCTACACGGTTCACTTCTGGAATACATGGAAAGCAAGCAAATAGGAATAGGGGGAGGAGCAGCAACAAGCAGAGTGATCTTGGTGGTGTTGAGATCGGCAAGAGGGAGCTGCCACACTCAGCCCTCGGCTGAGTTTGGCAGTGCAGAGTTTGGCTGCTGAGCTCACCCGTGTGGGACACGGCTGTGCCACAGGGGCCCAGACTGTAAACAGAGCGATGGTGTTTGGGTGCTTCTGAAAGGAGGAGCTGTCAACCCCCTATGCACAGATTCAGTTGCTCCAAGTCAGACGGGACCTAATGCCAATTTTCATACTAATCCTCAGCAGAAATGCGAAGAAATCAGCAACAACGGTTTTGGCACAGTAATAAGTCAATGACTCTGAAAACCACAGTCGTAGATTTTAGTGAGGTAAAAATCCCTGGGAGGAGTACAAGACATCATCATACTGCGGGGCAGAATGCTCGGAGGGAGGATGTTCTGTTGCAAAGTGAAGTGGTGAGGTAATGGTAACATTTTATAAACTGCATACACGTCAATGACAACCTAAAGCTTAATGTACTGGAATGTCTTGAAATAACAGAAAAAGAATTCATCCTACCAGATAACAGGCACAGAACACTGTTAATGACAATCCCAGCAGTAAAATCAAGAGGAATTTTGTAGGCTTACATTGACCTGGGTTGCAAAACAACATTCCTTGTGTGTGTGTTCAAACAGTTATTTTATTTTTCCTCCACAAAAAGGTTAGTATAGGAAAATATCACAATATCTCAGGTTAATCTAGCATATGCTATTATCTACTAGCGTTCATGAAAAATGTTCCCAGATCATGCTGTACATTCTCTGAGAAAATACATTGGAAGTTCCTGAATGTACTTTTGAAAGTAGTGCAATACAAATCAAAATAGTAACAGTGTCCTGAGCTGTCTAATATTGTGCAGGAAAATATCAGTCTTTGTACCTCCCGAGCGCAACACCCAGAAAATTGGTGTGACCAGGGAAAACAGAGGTGTGGCCAGAGCCATGTCTAGTATGAAATGATGATGTTGACGATCACATGGTTTGTTATTTTGCCCTTTAATACACTTTTCTGTGTGGTAAGTGAAGGCACATTCCTCAGCATAATTCAGAGAAGTTCTGCTAAAACCAGCAACTATCATTTAGCAGTTCCTAACAACTAGTGCTGGTTGGGGCTGTAAAAGATCCTGGCACGGGTCAGACCTGGCAGGCCCCTGAGACATTCCCAAATGATGAGTGCCTCAAGAAGGGCTGTTACTGGAGTCCATTATAATTATTATTAATATTAATAAAGTTGCTACTAATTTCTGCAGGAGGGATCTAAAGCCATTCTGCAATCTCTCTCTGTTATCTGGCCCAAGCACTGGCCCAACTGTTACAAAACTTAACATTCATTATGTCTTTTATTCACCTTATGCTGTGGCATTGAGCTACTCATGAGTCTGCTCAGCTTTTCTCATTGCAGATATCCTGTCTGACATGACTTGTATAGCATTTGCTCTCCTCTCTCTACAGTCAGTTTTGACCAAGCTCTCCCACTACCTTCCAGCTGTGCTCAGGAGGCAGCAGCAAATCACTTTTCATCAAAGTACTGGGTCTCACTATTTTTTACTACCAAGACTGTTTTTTGGGGGTTTTTTGGTTTTTTTTTTGCCAGTGCACATTATTTCTCTTGAACTTTTCAAGGTTCAGATTTTGTGAAATGCTGAGAACTTTCCATTTCATTGGCTTCTGTGGAGCATAATGAATTCTGCACTATGTGGGACAGACCCATAACATTTATATAGCTAAACTCTATGAGTTTAACTTGTCTCCAACTCATCCTGCACTGTTAGGATGTGCCCTTCTTTAGACATTAGAGGTGTACACTTTAACAGGACATATTTTAATGGAACTATTTCAAAAGTTTCCCTCCCCTCCTTCTTTTTTCTTGGCTTTTTTTTTTTCCTATTCTACTTTATTTTTGTTTAACTTCCAAGATACATCTACTATATTTTATATTTGTAAATTCTTCCTGTAATGCCATCACCTTTCCCAAATAATATCTTCTCACATTTCTCCTCAGCCACAAACACAAGTACTTTTGCATATTATAATGCTGTTCAAGTAGTGCTTCCATTCAAGTGGAGGAAGAGCTATAACTCAACTCTTATTACAAAGTATTCAAAAGTTTAAGAAGCAACAAGCACACCAGGCTCATATTTCCTATGTCATCAGCCTAAGGGTAAAATAAAATGTGAGAACATTTGGAAAGGTTTCATATCGCTGCTTTTTAAATTTTAAAAACGAAATCACTTTTCATCATAAAACAATATTTTTGATGTTCTTCCTTGACAACTGCTGACTCAAAAATAGATGTTGGATTTCCTTTTCCTTTGAATCCATGTATCAATTAAGGAAGTTGTAATGCATAATAAATAAACACAGAAGGAACTAGTGCTACTCATTGTTTAGGGAAATAATTTGGCATTTAATGAATCTTTATGGCAGTTGAAGAGGATAGTAATTAACAATTCGTGTTGGGAGGGCTCCAGGAACTTCCTTCTAGCAAACACCATAGTTGTGTTTTTTTTATAATACAATCTTGCAGATTTGATAAATCATATGTGTTTTTATTACCCCAACTGTGGTTAGATGGACAAATTAAATCCATATGGAAAATGAAACAACTGAAAAACCCCTAAAATGTTATCTATGAAATGCTGATTGGGTACTGTCTTCCAGAATGCCCTCGTTAGCAATAGTTGAAGGATGAAGGGAACTCTGGAAGAAGAATTATATCAAAAAGTGAGATCAGTTAGGGATTGTTCCTTTCATCACCATGAATCCAATCAGGAATTACTGACACCGAAGAAATAATCATGCAATTAAATGGAGAGCGTTCTGTCTTTTTTATTGTTCCTTTTCCTCCTATTCCTATTTGGAAAAATAATAATTGAAACAAAGTCTAGACCTAGAAATATAGACTTCCACTGATTTATAGTCTAGAATAGAGAGAGGAAGTAAAAAGCAGAAAACAGACAAATAAAGGCTGAAATGTTGCAAGTGTTAAATCCAACATATACTAATATATCTCAGAGGAGGTACTCTGAGAACAACAACACTGTACAACCTCTGGCCATCATGTTTCCCAAGCTCATACTTAATTATTGACATTTTCAGATAAATGTTCTCAAAGTTTTCGTGTCTCTTGTTTTTATAGATCTAATGTACCTGAGTAAATCCAACTAAATGTTCCACTGACTAAACTTTCTGACTGACTGACATAGTTCTTCAAAATATGTGTGTTTTGTATTTTTATCTTGTTTTCTTACTGTTAATCTATCAGCTAATAGTGAAAAAGGCATTTAGTGAGTGGACACAGCAGAAAGAGCACCGTAAAACAAAAGGAGCATCATTCCCTGTTTGTTAAGTGTGAGCTCAGTGCCCATGTATGAACCCCGTACAGGAACACAGACAGGGCAGACTCAAACACAGACTCTTCCTCTCCTTCCAAAGGGGACTGGAAGTGATCTGAAGTGCAAAAAGAGACACAAACCACTGACTTCAGTGGAATGTGAGGCATGCTTTCTCCTTTGTTTTCCAGCATGTTTGACTATTTAAAGAAAATGTTGTCTCTAGCTTTGAGTTTTTCCAACTATAACATCGGCCAAAGCTGAAAGGTGCTGAGCATTTTCTGAGAAGGTGCAGAGCCCCATGAATTCCGAGTAAGGCAGGGAATGCTAAAGGAACAGCCTTCTGACACTGGAACATGCTTGCAGCTTTCAAAATGTAGTGTTTCTGTGTAATAAAACTGCCCTGCTGGTACTAAATCTAATCAGTACCACGTGCCCCATCTCCCATGTAAGCATGTTTTGGAGAATACTTTCTACAATAGCTCATCTGTGGATTCAACCACAAATGAAATGTCTTGCTTATGCTGCACTCCCTTTCCTGCCTGTCTGCCCAGAGTAAAATGAACTGTTTCTTCAGTTATCAGGCAGCCTGTCACACTCTTCTTCAGTCCCAAAATATTCAGCATCCCTCCAGGGTTACTGCAGTTCTAAGTTCCATATATGCACACAGATGCATACACGTGCAAATACAAAGATATCGTGACAGTTTGTTGTTGTCTCGGAAACTGGAAAAAAATATGGACTGTGGATTGTTTCTGACTAAAAAGTCTTTATGAAATCAACAGAGTCCTATGAATTGCTGAGTATTTTAGTAACAAAAATAGTATCCAGCCAGACCTTAAATCTTGTCAAGATGTACAAAAATTAAAATTACTAGAATTTTAAAAAAATCTAGCTGTTTGCTTACTTATACATTCCTACTGCCCACTAAGCCACTTGGCCAATCACCAAAATCTGTGAAGAAGCTTTCTATCCACAGTTAGAGCTTAATACCATTCTCTAGGAAAAATTTTTTGGAAAAAAGTATTTTTATCCTTCATCTGTGTTAAAAGCTTTTCAAAAGATTCTCCTTTTATTTATTGATTTATCTCACTTTTTATTTATTGGATTCCTGGGAAAACAGGGCTTTCTGACCCTTTCACACTGGTCTCTCCATATACTTTCCTGCACTACAATTCTCTGTGTTTCTTGCACTATATAGATCAAGGTTCCCTAGTTCTTCATACCTTGAGAGACAAAAGATCAGATGATTCCTTGTGGATTTGTAGTGCTATTACCACTGCTCTGCCAGCCCAGCTCACAACATCTCATATTGCTAAAATGAGTCAGCTTTTGATTCAAAATGCTGTTTCATTTTCTTAACTGAATTCTGAACAGGCTTCTGGCCTGCTTGTCCAGCAGAGTTTTCAAAGTCAGACACCAGTTTAGCTTCACTTCTTGGAGTGCATACTAGTCTTTTGAGGTTACTCTGCTGTTGTTCACAGTGTTTCTCCTGGATGGCAGAGAAGGACCTTCAGACCTGACACAGGAAATCATTAAAATTCCTGGTATTCTTGAAGCAAACTTCACACATTTCCTCCCTTCCTGCACGTTCTTCACACAAAAAGAGAGCTGTTAAAGTCAGCAACAAGGCTCAACAAACTTCTGCCATGGGATGGACTATTGTATGTGACTGACCAAAAGTGCATTTTTTAAGTCAATTGTATGGTATATGTGAATTAATAAAAACCAAATTGAGTAAATTTGCCATTTCCTCAATATTTTGCTGTCCTTAAAAGCTTTCTGGGAAACTAAACATATTTCATTAGCAATAATCAGTTAATCATAACCCACTTTTGTGTTTCTGTCTCATTTTAAACTTTAGGAAACATCATCAAAGAGATAAAATGGCTTTTTTTGAGTCACAACAGAATTCATGTTAGTATTCCAACAACATGCAGAGGCTGCTTCTGACATTTATGCTTTAGGGGCTGCACAAACAAACAGTTTTCAACCCCATAGAACTGAAACACTAAATGAAGACAAATAAGAGGTTATGGTGGGAATGGAGGGATGGAGGGGCAAAGTGACTTTCCTACAGTCACACAGACAGAAATCCAGGTCTCTGATGCAACACTGAGATAAACACAGTATAAATGTCAAACCTGCTTGCTAGATAAAGTCCAGACATGTCATTTCATGCCAGAGGAACCAAACTAGCCTTTTCCTTCCCTCATCAGCCTTTTCTTTTTCTTCTTCCTTTTTTTATATGATCTTAATCTCATCTGTTATTACAAAGGTTTTCTGGTACCTAGATAAATTCTTGAATGGGAAACAAAGCTTCAGCTTTCTCAGAAGAGAGATCCACATTCTCCTGTAAAATAGATACACCATCAGCCAGAACATGACCCTCCCTCTAGGTCTCACAGATGCAAATACTTTATAACACATGTTACATCAATGTTTTGGCAGAACTATTCCAGTAAGGATTGCAGGGAAGCAATAAATTGGGAAACACCTATTATAAAACTTCTTATGTGCAAGTCCTCGAGAAGATATATTAATATTTGCATTTTTCCTATTCCTTTTATTTCAGTTAGCAACATACACAGTCTGCATAGGTTCCCCTCAAATAAAACTGACAAGTCAACCAGGCTTTATAAAAAACAAAAGTTAATGCTAAAATTAAGTCCAACAGGAAATTATCAGGATTATTAATACATTTTGGGAATTATTTTTTTTTTTAGTTTAATTACCTTCAGGATTTATGTGAAAGATTAAATTACCTATATAACAAGCTTTGGGTCTCCTGGTACTTCATTATTGAGAGTCCGAGTCCTGGTGAAAATCCTATTGCACAAAGCACGAACTACTGTGGAGTAACCTCTGGTTCAATGAGACCTGGAGTGGCTCAGTCACACTCACAGGAGAGCAAGAACTCTCTGCCACATTCCTTCTTCTCATTTCCCAATGGGCCAAGAAGTGCAGAGGAGCAGCCAGGGGGCCAATCCTTGGTTCTACTTGTGACTAGAGCATTAGTGAGACTGTGTGAGCCCAAGTAAGACGTTAAATAAATGTATTTTTTCAAAATTGCAGTCTTTGAAAGAGAGCAAAAGACTATTGTCTCTTCCACAGGTTATCTAGGCTGCTCTAATAATGGCTCAGAAAGTTGTCTTCTGTTACCTGTAAAGATTATACAGCTATAAAGACTATTAAGTTTGACCTACGGTTTATATTGACCATTTAATACCTTAATAGTTGAATGTCTCTTTATAAAGATTAAAAATAAATGGTTTTTTATTGTGATACTAAAAACTAAGTTTCCCTCCTCCTTCACCTAGAAAAAAATGTTATTTTTTTCCATAAGAGAAGTGTTTTTATACAAGGGCTAGATCTTGTTAAATTGAGTCTGAAGCAATTAACCTATTTCTCACTGTCAGATTTAATTGTACTTTGACCTAATTGAAGACTAAAACCTGTACTATACCTGTCCAAATTATCTTTTGCATTGAGCCTGAGAAAACATCACAGCTGGAACAGGCTGTGCACATAGAATGAAACAAACAGGGGATGCTACGCTTTTGGATCAGCGTTTTAGAGGCTGAGCAACTGCAGGAGAAAAAGAGATATTATGTTGCCTTCAGTATGTATAGAAAGTGTCTATTCCAAACTCTCCCTGGATAACAAAGTGAAGTTTCTCTGGGTCTACATCAGCATTAGTTACAAGTGAAGCTAATCACATATCTAATTTTAAGGAGTTATCCAGAATCTAAAGAAAAAATGCATGAAGAAAAACCCACATTTGAATACCTTCCAATCCACTGGTTTCTAAGGGTTTCAGGCAATTGTGCTACAATACGGGTTTTGCTCTTTCTACCATTTGTTTATCACTCTCTACTATGAAAACGTGGAAACATTTGGAATGCAACTACATGCTCCTGTGAACAGAACTAGTGTGACCAGGAATTCAATATATAGTTCATCCCTTTTTTACCTTTTAGGATAAATCATATAATCAGAAATTCAGTATGTAATGTGTGTTGTGTTTTGGCTTTTAAAAGAATTATTTTGAAAAATCCTTTAATGGCATAACTTGTTCAGTATTTAAGGTGAACAATTAGAGGACATACACACAGACATATATGTGTGTATATGGCACAATGTTAGGGTAAACCTGTAAACAATGCAAACATCTCCTTTACAACGCAGCTATGGTGTATTTGGAGACCACCCAGATGTGTCCCCTTTCTGTTTTAGAGTTCTGCCCTAAATTACAGACAACCACAAGTGGGAGGCAGTCTGAGTATTTGAAAAAAAAAAAAAAGTAAAAAATACTTTGTACCAGCTTGTTGGAGCTGAGGAAATCACTTGCCTGGACCAAGGTCTGTGGCATTTGTCATTCCCATAGAGCTTGTTTTGACTCCTCTGGAGATTGCATGGGATGATTGAATACTTCGGTTTCTACCTCTTTTGCCTGAAAAATGACCAGCAACCAAGATTACCACATTTTGACAGATGGAAAACGACTGTTCTCTATTCTGTAAGAACTTAGTGTTTTCTTTTTGTTTTGGTGAATGTTCAGTGATGCAGTTCTACCTCTGCTCCTTTATGTTTTAACAGGCAGGAGCAGGAGAGAAGAGGGACATTTTGAGATCTCGTCTTGCTGACCTACAGTGTAACTGCACAAAGACCTGCACAAAGAGAGCCCATGACCCCATAAATCCTGCAAGCTGCGAAAGGCCACGGCCATGTCAACGATTCATTTCTCTGGTACTGCAAAACCGACTTTGTTACAGTAACATGCTGTACTTTAAAGGTCACAGTGAACAGGGGTCTGATAAATCAGGCTTGACAGCCACATAGTGGGTAAAAAACAAAACAAGAAGCTTTAAAATAAGTAAACAAAAAAGTTGGTAGAACAGCCAGAATTCCATTTTTGCCCGATTAGAACAGAAAAACCGTAAGTAGGAAAACAGCACATTTTCTGCCATCTAGGGCATTTTTCAGGTGCCATCACAGTATTAATTCCAGGAGGGAGGGAATCTGATACAATTATCTATCCCATATATTTACTGTTAGACACATGTAGACAATCCAATTTCTTTGAGCTACTCCAATAATCCCAATAGCGCTAAACACAAGTAATTAAATTGGAATTATGTTTGTTTTCCAGTATCACAGCAATCACAGTGTGACAGATTGCTAGAAAAAAAATGAGGCATTGCATAGGTCTGATTTGTAAAATAAGGTACACTGCAGAGATCCATGAGCTACTGCTATCTCAAACCAGTATTTTTATATGGCATGACACAGTGTCAGTAGAGATACCAGCTTAGGTATAAAACCCCAAAGTAACTGTATTTGCTCTGAATACAAACAATTAGATTTTTAAATTAAAAATAAGATCAAGATGTCAAAATACTTTGTGTGCAATGGTGACTAAAAATCAGATTTTATTACAAAAAATCAGGATGGCTGCTGCAGGTTTTTTTCCATCAAGAATTTATAGAAATGGTATCTGACCAAGTACACAGGCTAGAAAAATGTCAACTGATCCACTATGGAGAAGCTTGTCACAAACTGTAAATAGTTCTGCTTTGGTATCACAAATAAAGCCCTTTTTACAGACTGGAATTCTTGGTTAATACTATGTGAGATATGATATGAAAACTCCCAAGGCAACTTCTAAATTTTATCTGAAACTTCCTTTTCCTCATTTAAAGCTGAATGATTTCCTTCTATGGTTCTATCAATGGGCCAGAAAGGCTGATAAGATTGCTTCCTTCCTCTGTTAGATGTGTTTGGACTCCTGCCATCCTGTCTTGAAAAGTAATACATTTGATTTCCTGTCCTGGGTAGAGCAACAAGTGGGAGGCAACTGCCTTCATTCATAAAATGTAACTGGAAGGTGAATGTAAGCAAAGGAAAACAAAGCCAAGAGATGGGTTTGCATTTGAGCTCCTCAAATTCTCAGCTGCTGCACCCCAATAATTTGCTGCTATAAGGGCACTGCAAGAGCACCATGAAGCAAATCTCCTCTGAGGAGACTGTGGCTTGTGAACTACTGTGTCCTCTCTCCAGGAGGGTCTGAAACTCTCCTCCACCTCTCCCTGATGATTCCATGCTTTCCTCCTCTTCCCCATTACACAGATTTGATACAAGAGCTCTGTTCTTATCAGTCCTTTGCACACCAGAATGAAGTAGGTGTGAGGGAGATGAAAGCATGACCTCATTTAATCCTCCACTGTACCTCTGCTATGAAGGAGAATTTCTAGGGCTGCAGCCAAAAGTGATTCTGCACTTTTGTGGTATAATAGGAAAGCTCTCTCCCTTCCTACTTCACCCCCACAGCAGGAAGAATAATTTAGGACTTAACAGAATCTTCAGCATTTATCACACATGCTCTTGATCCCCTCTTGGACTTCAGCCCAACACCTGAGGGAGTGCAGCAGCTACAGGGAGCTCAGTACAGCTCCCCTGTATAAATGCTGAGGAGTGAAATCATTAAAGTTATCTATTTCCTGAACACAAGCACAAAGACAACAGCTGTTTCTACAAGATAAACAATATCACATCCTCCTGGACCTGAAAGAATCAATCCTGAACTGCTATATGTTGCTTTAAATAGAAAAGACACCCATTGATTAATATAAATAAAGTTCCCATAGCCTTTTTTTTTGTGTTAGCTTGAGACATAATTTGTGAGACAGTCTTCTAATAGAATTAGCCTCAGTCTGGTGTAGCATTCTCATTTCTTTGCCAGAAACACCTTCTGCAGCACTCAGTGCAATATGAATTTCATATTCTCAGTGCACAGAAGGATGTATTTCATTGAGGAGTGATCTCTCCTCACATGGGCAGGACACAGTTCGTTACTGCCTCGCAGCTCATCAGCCTGGAATGCAAGGGTCATACAACGGGGCTTTTTCACTGCCTTTCTCCTTGGGATCTCTCCGCTTCTGTTGCAGCAGCAGCAAAGCCCCCAGCGGTGTTGGCTGCCCACACGGACACATGTGCCCAACGTGGCGGCTACTTCATGCAGTTTGACTATTTGCCTTCCTCAGCATGAAAGAACCCCGATGTCCCTGCCCAGCCCCTCCTGCATTCCTGTTACTACATCCCCCCTTCTCCTCAAAGTTATCTGACACTTTTGTAGTTACAGTTCCAATCCTCTGTTCCTCTTTTCCTCTCCCCAGGTACTTCACTTTCCTTCATGCCCACCTCCACCCATCCTCTGAATTCTTTATTAGTTACACTTGGATCGAAGCACAGTCTGTAGAGCATTTGAGCTGCTCTGCTTATGAGGCTGCACTACAACAACCAGGATATTCCTTGTGGTTACTCACCAGTCCTGCTCCAACAAATACCAAAAGATTGCAGAGCTCTGGGCATTTCTATGGTTGTCTCAGAAAACATGTTTTCTGAACATAAAACTATTATGGGAAGGGTGGAATAGGCTGCCCATCCTTATGTCATATTACACAAAACATTATTTTCATGCAAAGCTTTTTCTTAGGGACAGCACCTGCATGATAATGCAAATAAAATATAAAATTATTAACCAGGCTACATTCAAAATTAAAATACACATATACAGAAGTAAACAAAGTCTATGCTCCCAAGCTTCAAAGAAAAAAAATACTGTCATCCATTCAATTGCTGAGAGCTGCAGTTGAGAGAATATGGAACAAATTAAATTCCTAAATTATGATATGGTTGAGTATAGCTGGCAAAAAACTGCACTTCTAGTAAAAACCAGCCTCTTGAGGGAATTTAAGAGGTGAAGTCATAATGTGGGCTACTTACTGCCAGAAGAAAACACTATCAAACCACACTGAAATGCTGACTGATCTGAATATTTGGGGTATCCGAAGTATTATTCTTCAAAAGATTTTAGTTTTCAGGTTCATTACAATTTGAGTTTTAACTCTAAAATCTGAATCCCGTGTCTTTACCACAGCACAAAAGCAAAGCAAACAGCATAAGGGAAGCAACACATGAAGAAATCTGGAAAAGTAATTAGGTTTTATTTTCCATTACATATAAATATATGTGGTGTAGTGCTGTGGGTGCAGTAGCAAAAGAAAGGATTTTTTTTTTCTTCCAATCCTGCCTGGATCAATCTATGGCCTTAAGGAAGTTCTGTGGACCTATCAGATTTTCAGAGTGGTCAAAGTTCAGTAAGAAGTAATGGTATTAATCTAATGAAGTTTTTACTACAAAAGAAGAGATCTATAACTTTCAAGTGGGACAGAGAGATTTCTTCAATTGAGCCATTAAGGAATATTAAAAAATAGGTATAAAATAAAATACTCGCTTCTCTTGTGGATAGCAACAGAAGTTGGACTTCTGAAGAAAAGGCCTCAAAAATGTAGCATAGACTAAAGCCCACAGGTTCTACAGAGAAGAGAAAAACCTTCCTTAGGAATGTTACTTGTCTAAAAAGACTATAATTTTCTAGAGAACCATAGTCTTTCTTTGGAAATTTTAGAAATTTATATAAGAAATATGTTTGTCTGTCTATATTGATTATTATGATCATCATTATGATCTGACATTTATAGATAGCTTGTGATTTTCTATTAGAACTGGGGAGCCATCCTTCAAAGAATGAATCAAATTTCCAGCTCTGCAGTTCTATGCTTCTTGTTGTTTAGAATTTACAATAAAATTTTACCTTGCAAGATCTTTACCTTTGCTTTCATATTTGGCAACTTAAGAATAACATACAGAAAATATACAGATTATAGACAAATAAACATCACCACATTTGAGTCTCTCCAACTCCATGAAGTGTCTGCTTACCTGTCAGTGACCACTTGTGTTTTTTGGGAGACACTGCTGTCAGGCACCAAGGAGAGCCTTCACAGGAGCCACAGCTGTGGGAATTCAGTGGCAAAAGGACAATGCAGATCACAGCTGGATAAATGCAAATATCTGCACTTTCAAAAATAGAGATTTAGAGAGTCATTCTGCCATATTCATTTAATCAACATTAAATTAAAGCTGTATTTATGATGTTTAACATTTTAACATTGTACTGTACTGTATGGCAATGGGATCAGGCCCCTGGTAAAAGTTATGAAAATGAGGAAACTTAGCTCAAAAGCAAGTTTACTACATTTTCTGAATCCAGAGTTTTCTTTCCTCAAAACACATCCGCATTCCTCCCGCTAAATTTTAATATAACTTATTATATCTTAAATAGCATAAAAAATGGTAAATGGCCTCCTAGATGCCATTATATAATTTGTCTTTCTTTGTCAGAAACTTCTTGATAATTTAGTTCTTTTCCAAAACTTAACTTTGTCTCCTGGGACCTTTTTCATTATTTCTGGAAATCCTACAGGAGATCCACATTGCTCCAAATAAAGTGAACATATTGTCTTTCCAGCCACATGTTGGCCAGGAATGTATGGCATTCCCAGTCTCAGAAGCATAAACGTCAAAGCTGGAAAATGGAACAACTGTACACATCAGGAATTTCTTATTTAATGATTTCTGTCTGTATGCAGCTTGAAAACTTGTAGTGGCTCTGATTTCCTTTCCTTAAATAATTGACAATTAAGCATGAAAATTTACAAATTTCCAGCACAACAATTCTTAGTATGTTGTTCGCATAAATCTTTAAGCCTTTGCCATTCCAAATATGTATTTTGAGAAGTGTTCTTAGAAACTTAGGTCAGCAGACTGGGTCTTTTTTCGTTTTGGCAAATGACAGATAGGTAACTAGAGTGTGAATGTATGGAAAATTGATTTTATAAATGCTTTATAAGAATTTTTTTTAAGTATTCTTCCAATTCTTGACAGTACTTCGCATCCACTCATCTACATCCTCCTCAGGTATTTCTGTCCTTTCAGAATATCCTCTAAAATTTAAAAAAGTTATCCAAAGTAACACAATTTCCCTTCCTTTTTAATCAGTCTCTCCTCTTTTCTATTACAATGCAAATATGCCCAAGCAATGATGGATAGAGAGGTTGGGCTAAGACATTTCCTTGGGTGTATTCCTGATTGACTTGCTCTCATCCTGAATGTGCCCTGACTGTGGACAGCAGGGTTTTTAGTTTCTTTGAATATCTTACACTAGTTTTAATTTCCAAGTGTTAGTGAGACAGTATTATTTTAATGTTAGTTGTAATTGTGGAAGTATCTACAAACTTCATCTCTACATACTGGGATATCTCCTGTACAAAGTAATTAATGATATTCCCTGAGAATTTAAGAAGCAGTCACTTGCTCTGCCAAGGCATGATGGTCGCCTTGTATTTCCAGTAGATTTTGTTCATCAGCTCCTGAATATTCAGAGTCCTTTTTTTTCCCCCAACATTTATTCTAGGAGACTATTTCACAATTAATTAGGTCTGAGTCACAAAGCTCCTCCTGCTATTCAGGTGACGATGTGTGCACAATGTTTCTGATTGTACTGCCCAACGCACCTCAGAACAGAATCCCTGGTAAAGGCCACAATGGGGTTATGGCTGGTTGGGTCCTTTCACATCTGGGGTAACTGTACAGGAACTAAGAAGCTTCTCAGAATGTTCTCATTTTATATTTCGAAGTATAAACTAAGTAAACAACTACAACAAGCCATTGGGATGTTCAGAAACAGAAGAGTATGAGCTTTTAGTTACATGAAGATGAAAACTTCTTTAACCAAGTTTAATCTGTAGTATTTTCTTTATCTCCTATCCTGTTTGCTACTGGACTGCTTTTGCTGCCATTATTCTTGCACCATTTTTTTGACTGCTTCACTTCCAATTCTATGATATTGTGAAAGTCAAATATGCTCAACCTGTATTTTCCTTCCTTTTTTTCTCTTCAGTTAACATTCAGGGAACTTATTTTTCGTTTGTAATTTGGGAGAAGATTAAAACAACCTGGACTATTGCTGTGTTCAGACCAGACCTAAGTCTTTAAACATTTAGTTCTAAAGTTAGATTCTTCTGTAACAAAGGAGAAAAAAGAGATTTGCTTTTAAACTTGAGTTACAACATCTTTTGTAATTTGATGTGGTAACTGGCAACTGTGAAGCTCTGAGTGTCATAAGAAAAATTAAGAATGTTGAATTCAATGCCTTAGATTTTAGATTGTAATTTTTAAAATTAAGTGGCAGAGAGAAAAAAACATTCCTTTATTTGTAAACTGGACATGCATAGAGTTTTTAAGTCTATGTTTCTCCTAATTCTTCAAGAGCCTTTACAGATCCAGTCTGACTTTAGATTTAAAGGCATAATTAATGTCTGGAACAAATCTACTGACAAATATCCTTGTACATGAAAGAAACACTCAAACCCCCAGACTTTAAAAGAAGATGTGCCAGGTCTGAATCAGTTCATATGTTTAGTAAGACCATAGTCCTAGTGATCTCACTTCTAAAAACTTACTGTTTGATAAACCTAAACCACAGCAGATGGAATCATTATTCTGTGTGTCTATGTCTGTCTACTGGTCACTGCATTCTTCAGACAGAAGAAATCCTGCTTGTGATTGAGTGAAAGCAGAGTGGCTGCCAAACATCTGTGAGAAATTGAACACTGTTCATTTATAATCCAAAACCTGAGTGGACAACTGGTTGTTGGCCTCTTCTGTCTAGACTGATGTTGTTCCCCACCCCCATCTTGCGTATAAGGGTCAGCCAGGAACCTGCAGGACAGAAAGAATATGGTCCAAAATGACTAACACTTCTCATTCAAGTAGTCAGAGCTCTCTTCCATACTCATTTCTTCCACCTCCATCAAAATATAAGAGGACAGCATGATTTTAGAGTTGACACCTATGAAAATAAAATGCCTGGCAGAGGTTCTGAGGAAAGGCATGCCCTGGTTTTAATTTGTGTTAAATAGAGGGCCTCTAAAAGTGAAAAAGCATGTGGTGTGCTTGAGGCCCCTTGCAGCAAAGAGACTGGAATGGGAGTAAGTTCATTTATGCCCTCACTTTATTTACAGTCCTTTCCACATAAAGGTGCTTTTTTAATCACTCAGTTTCATCCTTTGAGCTTTTACCCCTAATAAAAACCTGTCTCACAAAGAACGTTGTGGGACATTAGTTAAGCTTCTCAAATCAAGGTTAGTATGAAAAAAGTTAAGGATTATAGTCCTTCCTTTGACAGACTGGAAAAGTGAGTTATGGCAATGTATTTTAGGAAAAAACAGTGAGAGAGATGCCTAAATTTACATCCCAACATTTTGAATTAAGAGCAGCTATAGGTAGTTATAGCCTGAATTTTGAAAGATTGACAATTCAGAAACACAACTTAGTTTAGGAACTAATTAGTAACACAGGCTTGGCTATTATACCTGTGTAAGACTGCTCTGCTACCTCCACTGTATTGTATCGTTGCATCCATAATGAGATCAATAAACAGCATCATATGGACAAGGTGGAAAGATCTGAACCCAGTTAATACCAGCAGGAAGCCAGCACAGTTCATAGGTCAAGATCTCAAGAAATGATTGCCAATGAAACTGGGAGTGATGCCACAATAGATCACAGCACCAGTGGCAGGAACCTAGAGAGATGAGATCTCACGTATTTAATTTTGAAAATTTATTTTTTGCCAGTAAGAGCTGTGCTTCTACACTTCAATTTCCTTTTCATCTGTGAGATGGGAGAGTATCAAGATGCAAGATGACCCTATTGTTATTTAAACAAAGCTTTTAGCATTTAATCATTATAATTCAGTTTTGTACAGAGTAGATTAGATGCAAGAAATTGTATAGTAACATCTGTGATTAACAAGACAAACTGTCTCTTCAGTTCCCATGGCATTATCTCTACAGAGAACTGGATTTTTTTTCTTTCAAAAAAACTAAGTAAATCTGTGAATTCTATTGTACTTTCACCCACTCCAGTAGTATAAATGTTCTGAATTGTGGGAAGTGATTTTTGCTAATAATGATACAGTTTCTAATAGTTTGTGCTAAATCTTTAATCCTGCTTTGCTTTTGCTCTTGGGTATAAAAACAGAAGTGGTCACAGAACTGTGAACTTGGAGAAAGATCAAAGAGACACTTAAAAAAATAAAGCAAGTACACATAACTGCAGTGAAGTTTCCTGCTAAGCACATCCCAGTGGGTGCAGTAATCACACAGTACAGTTATGACCACTCTCAAAGTTTGAGTTGAAACTTGGTATTTGACTGAAAGGAGACACAAAGCTTGTAAATACATTACAGCTTATTTCTAGTAAAATCAGGTTTTATTACCATACAGTCTAGACTGAACTGAGATTGGAATTCAAATTTTCATAGGGACTATGCAGCTAATATTCCAGATAATATACCTGCCCAAGAAAACATATAATCTAAAAAGCATGGAAGGAAATCTTGAAGACAGGTGGTAATTTTTTCCATTTTACCAGTTGGAAATTCAAACACAAGATGTTTTCAAGCTTAACCCAAATCCCAGTGATTTCTATGGGCTTTGTTTAGACTCTTGGATTATATCCATGTTGTATCAAACATCACCTCAGGCCCTGCAGTGCAGGGGGGGTGGCAATATGGGGCAATAATGCAGCTGCTCTGTAGGATGTGGGATACAGGGAGCAGAGACATCACTGACCATCCCCATGGGGACCTGCAAGGACACACTGGAGCTCTCTGGCTCTTTCTGGGGACTTCCCTTAGTTTACTGACAGTGTGTCTTTATGACTCCCCAGGAGCAATAAAATTTAATACTGAGATCATGAGGGAACCTGGGTTTAAGGGTACTATCACAGGTATTCTACACACAATAAAACTCAATGTTATATGAGCATTTGAATTTAGACCCAACCTTCCCATACATAATTCACAAATAACCCATTCCTCTAGTTTAAGTCTGAACACATGTAAGTTTGGATGCTTCTCAAAGTCTCTGGAGTCTGCAAAAGTAGGGCAAGAAATCTCATAAAAATGTGTGTGATTTCAAGGAGAGTTCCCTTCTGGGTGTGGCTGTAGAATCAGACCTGATGAAGGGCTCCTTTTGCTCCAACCTCCTTTCTCAACCCCCCTTGGTAGTCCTGGTTTCTTGCACGTGATCTCAGGTCCGTGTGTGTGAGTTATACAGACATTCCCCTGTCATCCCAAAGTGGGGTCTGTTCATGGCAGTCTGAGAAAAGTTCTCTTTTCAATGACTTGAGAAGACTACAGCTAATGAGCTGAATCCATGACACTGCCAAATGAAACTATATTAAACTGAAGAATGTAAGGATTTCTGTACATTCCATTCTTGACTAAAAGTTAGTCAGCTCACACTTTTTGCAAACACAATGGATTTATTATTAGTAAATTTAGATCGCTTGATTTTAATCATTATTTTGAAAAAAATTACTATTTAATAACTAATTTATATTCTCATTTAGTCCACACTGCATTTCACAATGTATTTTTTAAGTTTTAAAATTGAAATGATTCTGTAGCGATACTGCATTTCCACATATAAAATATTTTTAGTATTTCAGTGTTTCATGTTTGCTTCCTTATTGCATTTAATGTCCTTGAATTTAAAACAGCAAATTTTGCAATCCTGCTTTTTGCAAGCCTTTGACAGCTCTGCAGTTGCTTTGATGCTTTATTCTTTAAAAAAAAATGTCTATCATTATCTTCTTCCTTTATTTTTTTAGATTTTCAACTTTAAGGGTTTTTTTTTAAGTTTACGACACTGCAGATAATCTGCCTTTATAAAGTAATGTACAGACACAAGTAAATGTTTAGGACTCGGATCAGGATGCAACAATTATGATAATATTTAATATTATTATTTTGATATTCTATCTTTGACAATGTTCCTCATACTAACAAGATGATCCTAAAAAAATACATTCAGTAGAGAATGTACCATATACATGTAACAATGCAGTGACATAGAGTATTTGCAACTGCAGCATAAAAATGTGCTAACATTGCTTAAAGCTTCTTTTCATCATTTTTACTACCTCATTTAAGAAAGCATTAAAGAACTGGAAAAGATATTTTTTTAACTGAAATGTATAGCTTATGACCTAAAATTTGTCACTAATGTTTTTTAATGTATATTAATGTTTATTAATGTATATTGTGTTTAGCTTAGTCAGTGAAAAAACTCTCGTGAATTTCCATAAACTTGAAGTCAGCCATTCAACCAAAATCTGTAAAAATTGTTTCCAAGAATTCTGAGACCATCAATTCTTCCTTAAAAAGACATACCAATCTGCCTCATTCTTTTCAGATTAGGCTTTTCTTCTCTTCTGTCTGGGCCCTGAAGGTTATATTATTCATAAATGTGTATAAACCACATGTATTTCCATATAACACAAATACTCATTCTGTTTCCTCTGTAAGTCTACTCCACATCTTCAGTACTTCTATTTTACATTTTATATTTTATTTTATATTTTTAATATAGATTTGTTCAAGATTTTTAGCCATCTGCTTGCCATACACTACTTATTCTACATATTTACTCCTTTATTTTAGACAGGGACACCCCCTCAACTCTTCACTACTGCCCGCTGCCACAGCTGCCACCTTCCCCTCCTGTTCCTGCAGCAGATCTTGCAGCACCAAAGGCTGCAGAGGATGACGAGGTGGGATTTGTAAATCACAAACTGTTCCCAGCAGGGGAATCGGGGGAAGCTTCACGTCCTGCCAGTGAAGGCTGTGGAGCTCTGACAGCTCAGGCTCCCACTGCAATCACGGTCTGTGGTTCCCCTGCAGCACGGGGGCACTGGGGGCACATCTCTGCTCACCCTGAGAGAAGTCTCCACGCTGCACATACAGCCCTGTTTTACGCTACAAAGTACAGGAACAGATTTGAGGGCTGCAGATAAAAGCAAGCCCACGATTAGTTTTAGATGTGAGAAGCTTGGACAAAGATCAGATGACTCTGCTCTGCCTGACAACTTGTTTTATGTCATCTCTCTGTAGCAAGCACTTTTTTAAGTGGGTTGAAGTACCTCCTTTCCGACTAGTACTCGAGTTCAAACCTCCTCATGTAAATCCTAGTCTACCCTCAGCTCATTCTTGTTAATCAGGAATTATGGAACAATACAAACAGAGTTGTATTTTTAGCACACACTATGTCTTTTCCATTTGCAAGACACTTATTTAAGTTACTTCCCTTTCCTACTGGCTAAGTTGTTTTACTATTCTCTGTTGATTATATGGATTTATTATCATATTCCTTTTGGAGTATGAGATGATATTAGGATTTCTGACTTCATAAAGCAGGCCAAAGACATAGGGTAGCAGAAATAACATTTAAACTTAAATCAGTATCTTTACAATTTTAGCACTTGTTCTCACTGGAACAAAACATCCACCTTCTGAACAACTCGGCAGTTTACGAAACTATTCCTCCTCGGGGAGGGCCAGTGTACACAATAGAAGCTGAATACAGTGCAGTGGTAGAACTGCGCATCGTTCCGACCTCTGCAGTGGCCACCTCTGAGGGAAGACAGGAGTAGAAATGAGAAGAGAAGGGGAAGAGCCGGTCAGCAGCGGTGCAATGGACCCTGGGGGTTCTCTGGTCATAACAACTCGGTAATCAACAGCCTGACCCACCTCCTGCTGAGCTGACACCGCGCTTCAGTTGATAAAGCAACTTCTCAGCACCGTGTTTCAGAACAAGTTGTACTTGGCAGGCTGCCATGGTGCTGAGTGATCCTTCTCCTGCGGGATTCCAGAGCTTCCACAAACACAACAGGTCACTTTCCACTAATGTGACATAAAAGAAAGAGATTGAAAATGTCAGTGTTGACATTGGCTGCCTGATGAAACCTGCAGAACCAAGCTCTGTTTACAATACAAGGCCAGAGTTACAGGGACCTCATGGAACTCCCTCTGCCCCCACGACTTCACCTCTCCCACACACACACTCAGCATCACATGGAACAGCTGGCTGGTGTCTGACCAGAATGGCCATAAAGTAATGAATCTGAACCATTTTTAATCAGTTTAGGATGAGAATGACTGAATACCAAATGCTACATTGTCCTGCTGCATGAGCAAAACCAACACTTGATGTCTGAATACTAAGTATGAATGAGTAGAATGGCACACAAATAAACTGATGATCTGCAAAAATTATCTAGGTTTTCATGTTAGAAAATGTGATCACAAAACTATGAAATGGAAGATGAAAATTTTTAAAATGTTGTGGAAAGTCATTCATCAGAGTTACTATTTATGTCTTACACTGCACTTCAGAAGAGGATATGTCAAAATACAGAGGGGATTATTAATTCCTCTCTAGCTGGTTTACATCTACCTGGATTTATCTCCCAGAAATGTGCTGTGTTACAAAGAGACGTTACAAAGAGAGTAAACTCTTTAAAGAAATCAGGAGAACTAGATCAATTCTCACAATGGCAGCTAAAACTCACGGTATTCAGGAAAGAACATTAACAGACAAACAAAAGGTTCTTAATGCTTCTGTCCTTAAAGGCCACCTGCACTTGTAAGATGATCTTGTTTATTTCTTTCTTTCAAGCTTAACTCACATAATCTGTTATCCTTCATTCAGTAGTTTGTCTTTACCGAAAAAAAGCAAATGGCATTTCTGTCAGCAAAGAATCTAAATCAGACCTGCACTTAAACTTTTGTCAACTTTCATTTGCATATTCAAGTCAACAAAAAGAATTCCTACAGAGCTCTGTCTTAAATCAAACTGAAAAGATCTTCTGTTGGGTCTTGCAGCCTGTTTTCAGTAACAAATAAAAATACAGGGCATTTCTCTAGGGAAGTATTGATATGAATCATCCTATTTAAGATAAAGCATATTAGAAGAGAATGAATCACTGTTTGCTCTCTGAGTACTCCAGCACATTATAGGTACAAGTATTATTCATCCAGATGTGTAGTAACTTCACTAAAACACTCAGTTCTTGAATATTTTAGCCACAGACACATTTTCCTTCTGGAATTCGTAACTTCCTTACTTTGAAAACAGACATTCCATTCTGTACATGCTGATACAAACAAAATCACTGTAACCAAAATATTCCATCTCCTACTCCCAGGTGTTTGTACCTTTTCTCTGGTGCTCTGCTCACCCAAACTGAAAATGCTCAATCCAATTTGATCCTGGAAGCAAAACACCACCAGCCCAGGATAACCTTTAGATGGGAGATCATAGAGTACAGCTGAGGTAGAACAAAGATTTGTGGCTGACTAGGTCAGAAATGTTAGGCCTCGTATATCAAAAGATTGACTTTATTTAGTCCTACTGTTGCTGCTAAATTAATATAAAAATAAAAGAAAATTAGAATGACAAATCCCTATGCTATAGAAATGTAATGATTCCACAGATAGATGTTATTTTCCATTTCTAGAGAAGACAGGAAAGAAAATAAAAATTTTCAGGATATTTTCTTCCTTCCATGTCAATTCATGGGAATAAATTTATAAACACTTTTGGTTTTCAAAACTGAAAATATACAGTGTTAATAGTTTAGTTTCAAGCAAAGATATTCTTTTAACAAAGAAAAAAAGGAAAATTTCAAGACACATATGTAACATTTTCTTAACCAAAGCCACCATTTACAATTAATTACAAAAAGTAGTCTATTGAAACACAACTAACACCATCTGCAAGTGATTTGAGCCTAAAGGTTTTAATTGTAAACAGTTTGCCTCTGTAATATGATAAATGGTATCCTTGAAGTCACCAACTTGTATGAGAATGGAAAGGATCACTACGTGCCAACATGATGGAAGAGGGACAAAGTATGTTATTGTAATTAGGGACTTGTATCTTCTTTCTGCAAAAAAAAAAAAATCCAGTTTTTCTCTAACACTATATACAAATATTCTCTTTTATATCAGCTAGAAATATATCAGTACATAATATTTTTCATTCTAGTAATTGAATGCAAGATAAATACAGCATTTGAAACACCAGCCTTTTCTAACAACCCATACTAAGTTACTTAAGCAGTTCACTATTAGGCAAATAGTGCTTTGATACAGCTGACAGACTATTGGAAAAGTAATCAGTAATAAAATACATTTAAATATTTTGGAGAGACTGATCAGCAAGTCTGAGCTGAGCACAGCAGCTTTGTGAATTAGGTTCACTTTATAAGGAGTCAGTACTGAGTTCTCCAGACATCCACAGGAGATGACAGGAGATCTCCCTGACAGGATCATCTCAAAATTCGATTTGTCCATATTTGCATAGAACCTACAAGAAAATTAAAAATGAAGGATGTTTATCGTTGAATTTAATTAGTTGTTAACTATTATTATTATTTAATTATTAATATTTACTGTCTACAGTAGAAAACCATTCAGTTGTAGTTTTTGTCTGAATAAAAACTGCCCCATGAAGTTTACAATGGCATTCTTACATATTGTTAACGTACTGTCACAAGTAAGAACTTTTTTCCAATCATTTATGCAATTATTTATGTCTGGGAGTACATGCATGACTGGCACTAGCCTGGGTTGTGGACCTTGAGCTGGCATGTTTCTCATGCCTTTATTGCTGTTGTACAGCCCAGTGGAGGCAGGCCATGTGCAGACACTGCTGCACCAGAGCTGCCTTGCTGGAAATGTCCAAGTTTGGGTTAATAAAAAGAGACTTTTTTGTAGTTTTAAAGAATTTGTGCTTCTAGATTCAATTACCCTTGCAAATTCTGAAATATTTTATGAAGCCACAGAAAGTAGTCAATGTGTGGAGCTCCCTGCTGCTGTCCTGTCCTGCATTCCAGCCTCATCTGTTGGCTCATGGACACAGTGCCCTCTGTCACTCTTATAAAACCTTGGACTTGCGTGTGAGACACGAGCTCAGGGTTCTTTGAAACAATACATCTCTAGGCTCTCGTTCTTGGTTGTCAGCTCATCATCTGTGAACTCCCTGCAAACATCTGAAAAACAAGCCAGGACAGTTGTGTTGACTCAGCAGTGTCAGCACCCTTTGGCCAGGTAATGCTCACAAGGGGAGTCTTTCTCATGCAAGACACTGACAAAGGGCCAAATTCTTACCCTTTCTGGCAAGAACAGCTCTGTTAGTGCTTTGAAATTCAGACAAATGTATAAATCTTTGTCACTCTAACTTGCTTCTGTTTGCACAGGCAGCCTGTAGCACCCTTTGTCCCCTTCCAATGAAATCCTAATCACATGGAATCACAGACAAATGAAGACCACCTACCAAAACCTCTTATCCTTCCTATCATAATCCTAAATATCCAAGTCTCATATCTAAAAGTTATTTTCATTAAATATTTTCATGCATCAATTGTTACATATACCCAAAGATTCCGGTATGTACAGGCAGATCATAACCAGTTATTTTGGCATTCAACAGACTTAACAGCAAGTCAAAAACTGTACCAACAGCTCTGGAAATAAAGTGCACCGGTTTTTGCATAAAAATTTAGACAAGCAAATTCAGATTTCATATAAACATCCATGGATGTAAAAACTTCTAGAAGATGCTTGTAAAAAAATACAGTTCTTATCAGAGATTCAACAGGGTAGGCTGTATTTGGAATTAAATAGTTACAATCTTTGTCACCTCTTCTTCAGTTTTGAGCAAATTTATATCTGAGTTTTACCAAAGCAGTTTTAGATATCACCAGCCTTCAATGCTTTGATATCCTAACCAGTTAGAGCTTGTCAAACATTAAGAAATATTTCCTGTAACATTAATCAAGAAATCATTTCACAAATGTGAAAAAGCACAAAGTATCTTGTTTGTGTGAAAGCACCAAAGGTCAGAGATAAGGCAGGAGACAACTTGACAGAAACACCCAATTTCAAGACACAAAACTTTTAATGTAATATAAATATAAATTGCAAACCTTTCCTGTCTCTTAATAAGTGATCTCACTTTCCATGAAGCTGCTCTAGATTTATCATGCAGCAGAGAACAGAATTGGTCTCTTAGGAAGTTACTCGGACTATAAGGGACTTTTTTGCAATGAAAGCACAACTCTGCCTCCCTTTTTGCTCTTAAAACTGTAAGATAGATTTCTCTTCCCAAAGTTTGCAGCAGGAAAAGTAACATGCAGAAGCACATGACTCCACCCTGGCCTCCCATTTTAGGCTGCACCCACTCCCAAAATAGCAGAGCTTGTGCCACGCAGCAGTTCACTCCCAGCAGCCCTCGTGGAGGACTAGAGACACAAGGAGGAGAGTACTTTAATAACTGTGTGAATAGTAACAATAGTAATTTATATTTACAATTGGATTAAAAACCCAAGCATGTTTACCTAAGAAATTTAATAGTTGTTTACAAGAAGTTTGAGGATGAATACAATTAAACACTCATTTTAGGTTTGCCCACGCCAATGTGAGCAGCCTTCAGCTGCTTTGTTTTCTGTACTTAATTATTACTCCAACACATAATTATTTTAAAAATATCACAATGACATGATGTTGTTGCAGAATATTATCTGGTATTCATTTGAGAACTAAGCTGTGTCAGCTCTCCCAGGAAATAGAAGAAATAAAGTTTTCTACGAATAAACCCCACCCAGCTAAAGTAACATTTCTTCTACTCTATAGCAAGTTCTTTCACTCCAAAAAATTTGGAAACACACGAAACCTTCCTAAAAATACCTTGTTCCTTTTCCCATATAAGAAGCAGAGATAACTTAAGTGATCTAAGTGTGAATGTTATTCAACAACCCATTATCAGCATTATATTACAAGATATTTCTGAAAACACCAAAGCCTTCAGGAAATCATCCCTGATTGCAGATATATTTGTCACACTCTTCCCAAAAGATATTATGAAACCCTGTCCTGTTTTTTAAATCTTCAGATTTGTGATCATTAATGACAATTAAATCTTATTACCACAAACAGGCAAACTCGTTTGCAGACCTTGTAACTTCCCATTAGAGTTTCTTTTGGCTTCTAATCTAAAAAGAAGTGTAATGTCCAGAGCTGGAGGCTCTGCTGGATCACAGACATTAGGAGTCTTGTTTAATTAAAAGATGAAATTCCTTGGAGGTCAGTGCTTTTCAGACTACAAACACCGGGATGGCAGAACTGTCTCTGGGATCCAACCATAAAGAATCTGCTCTGGCAACAACTGAAACAATGTTTTCAAGACAAATGTGATGAAACAGTGGAGAATGTGTTTCTCAGCTAAGTGGGAACGTGAGATTTCTGGATGAACATAAAGGGGTTTTGACTCAATCAATAGCAGCAAAATAAACAAGAATAGAAGAAAAGATTTTATACTGAAAATTTCCAAGCAATTTCTATTCTCCCAGATTTCAGACATTTACTTTCCCTTTTATCTTCAACAATCAGAATGTTACATGAAGATATTTGTGTCCCAAATTAATCTCTGGGTTTTTTTTTTGTGTGAAAGATTAAGTCGATGGCTACACCAGTGACAGAGTGAACCATCCATAGAAATTAATTTCAAATTTCAAAGAAGATTTGGAAAACCAAGAAAAATCAAATTCGATCTAATAAAAACAATAATAATTTTGGGACTACAATGTAGTTCTGAAAATGTTATCAACAAAGGTGAATTTTATATCACATTCTAATTATCAGACTTAGAGGAAATTTTCATTCAGAAGGAATGCAATTTCAAAAGTGCAATGACTTTACTCTCCTTGCAAAGGTCTGTCTTTCTTGTATTAACTAATGGACTCAGACTTAAACAATTTTTTGATTGATTCTGTGCAAATGCCATGAAATTTTTGTGAGACCTGCCATTAATAGGCTTTGTCCTTTTATCTTCCCATCTCAATTTTCTACAATTCCTAATTTTCAGCTCATTTGAAGTGTAATTTGTAGGGTTATATTTGTATTGTATATATGATACAATGAACATTTACTTATTTCTTATGATTCTTATCACTTTGCCTCTTCATTTTTTTTACAAGTAAAAAAATCTGTGAGCAACAAAGAAATCAGACAGGGAAACCATAATGGTGACCATATTCTCCTACTGACTTGTGCCGAAGAAAAAAAAGAGGTATCAAACAATTAATAACTAAAGTATTTTTATATTACTTTAATACTATACCTTATTGTCAAACTTCGCACATTTTCCTTTGTTATTACAGGAATACAGATGAAAATTCAAGACCAGAAGCTTTCCTAAATGTAACACCACAGACTGTGGATCCAAATTTAAGCCCAACCACTGAATGAATGTGGGATCCAATCCCAACAGAGGAATGTTTCCTTAACACCAGAGCAGGCAGAGCTGCAGGACTGACTCAGCAACAATGACCCAACCCACCCAACCACCACCAGCCTTTCTCGTAACAGGATGAATTTTTCTTACACATCGTCCAGTCAAGTACAGACGAGGCCCAGCTCTGCTCTGAGATATGACATGATCCTTCCTCAAGCACAAAAGCATTTGAACTAACATCCTTTCTTAAAGTGATTAACATGTTACCTCTTGCTAATTTTGTGACTCAAAGAACAAGACATTCAGCATTGCTCATTCTGAAGTTTTGTTAGTTATTACTTTTTCCACTATTGCAGGAATTGCAACCTGTATGGAATGAGACACTAATGAGACACCATTTCTATAAAAATCTTTTTCAATTCCTATATATATAAATTAAGAGATGTAGTAGTATAAGTGTAAGAAACCAAATTATTACCTCAAACCCTAGAATCTACCACTGATTCTCTAATGACTAAATCTATTAATTTAGATATCCGTAAGTTCTATATCAATGTTCTTTTCTGTTCTGCAATCCTTGCTCCCTAGTGAAGATGTTTTTGTGTATGGATGCTGGGCATTACTAAATGCTGGCAGACCTGAACTCATGGGACACTGAGTTAACAATTTTGGAAAGCACAGTGCCCAGAAAAAGCAGCCCTGCTGAACCCTTGGCTGCTCAGGGTGGGCACACACCACACTCACACACCTGAGTCGTTCTGGGATGACACTGAGGGTTTGTTTCTGAGCTCTGCCACTGATTTCAAAATGGTTATAATGTATTTTATAATATTTAAATAAAAATATAGGGCCAAATACTACTCATACAAAAGGACAAATGAGGAGTAACTCATTATTTCCGTATTTAATTTGCAGATTAACTTCAGCTCTGCTTCTCCAAATTTCACCAGTGCCACTGAAAGAAATATCTGCTCTAATAACCTGGAGGTGGCAGAAGCAACCACTCATCCATTTCAGAAAAGATTCTGGCACAACTTGTGCTAATATTTACCTAAATATTAGCAGCATAAAGATAGAGGACCATGAATTTTTAACACAAAGAGAATTGCTGAATAATACAGGATTTTTGTTACTGTTTAGTTTGGTTATTTATTTGATTTAGAATGTGAAGAACTAATTAAGGGTGGCTGGAATATCTTAAGAAGAGGCAAACTATTAAAGAACTCCTTTACCTCTCCCCTATACATCCTAATGCCACCAATTCCAGTTTTACTCTTTCAATTCCAATCTTTCTGCTGGACAAATGATTGCTCTCACTCTCTCACTGTGGCATTCTTAAAGGGTAAGAAAATATTTTTGCCTTCTCTCATTCTTTCTTTCCTCATTTTCCCTTAACTTCTCAGATTCCACTTAGATAGTCTTCTAAAGATTTTAAACTACCCTGCATATCAGTGACACCTCCCTGTTAAATAGGGTTAACAGGGTCATTTTGCCAGGACCAGAAGGTATGTTTGTTTTGAAACTGAGTGCTGTGTTTCAATCTGTTTATTTCTGCACAAAGTCTAGGCACTTTGAGCTGTCAGGATGACTAAGAGCAAAGTTGCAAAGCCTTGGTTCTACAAAGAGATTAGTCACTTTGTTTTTCTGCACTGAGCTGCTCTGAGTCAGCTACAAATTGTTGCACATTGACTACCTGGGTACATTTCCAAATGGTGCAGGTAACCTGAGTGCAAATTTCTGAAAGAAAAACAGTCTCTGCATACCTAAGCAAATAATTGACTAGGCCTACATTCTCCAATACAGAACTGAGTTTGAGACTGAAATAAATTAGAACTGTGTGAATATTGATTTATATTTTTTCTCTTAGTCAAGGACAAACTTCAGGCTTAGCAGTCTGAGCATAATAAACTCCAAGTACATGAAACAATCAGTTGAGCTGTGCTCTTAATTCATTTACTATGTCAGGGATTAAAAATTTAGACATCAATAGGTTTACTTTTTCTTTCCTGCTAAACCTATAAATATAAACTATAAACTCAGTAGATACACTAACCCAAACTGTCTCCCAAGACAGCAACATTATCCTGAGCTTTTTGCAGAAAAAGAAAACCACAAGAGAAGACACTGTAACATTTCTCTGAATCCCTCAGCTGTAGTAATGCTTTCGCATGGGCCCACAGAAAAGAATGTAAAAATAATGTGAAGGGTGAGAGTAGTGAACTTCAAAGAAAGAGGATGACCCAATCCACTTGTGAGTTATGAAAAATCAGTATTGCTCTAAGGACATTTTAGCTCATTTCCACCTGTACGAGGCCTGTATTTGTTCCTCTCCCCTAACAGTGCATTAGTTCCCCTTCCACAAAGGGGAATTAGTCCTTACTAATTTTCTTCAGATCACTTGACATGTGCTGCTGTTCTCTGGGCATTCAGAGGGCTGTAGCACATCTTCTAGTCATAGTGTATTAAAGAACAAGCAAATATTCCTGTCTTGATCCAAACTAGAATCATAATGTCTCTAAAATATTTTCTAGAGAAATATTGTGGCTATTTATTTTTATTTAATTTATTTTCTAGAGAAAGTACTATGGCAAACTCTCCTAAACATGCAATCACAGTATGAAGGAATCACATCAAATATGACTTTTTGTGTGCAAACAGTTATCACCTGTTTTCAGTCCAACTGATTAAAATCTGTTACCTACTTATTATCAAACTAACAATAGGCATTTAAATATGGACATAAGAATAAACACAGTAACACAAGTAAATGTATCTGTTGTACTTGTTAATTCTTCAAACTTAAATTTATATAATTTACACATAGACCTTTGATTTTGTTCTGCAAATACCCATCCAAATAGTAATGAATTTTATAAATTTATTTGGAACATAATTTGTTTGTTAGACTGTACCAAAGACAGTCTAACCTTTGTTCACTAGCCCCATTCTATGCCAGTCCCAGAGATAGCTGAGATCAGGTTTATCAGTTTTACCTTCTACACCACAAGGGTGTATCTTTGAGAATGACTGTTGGCTTCCTAAATTTACTGGCACGTAATAGTTTTATAATGCTGATAACTCATTATTCAGTCTATTCCTAATTTTTTGTAGAAGTAATGGAAAGTAAAGTTTGACAAGCACAAAAGATTAGCAAGAATAACAGAACAACTGAGGGTCAGGAGACAGAGCAAACATTCAGCAAAAATCTCCTGTCATTTCAATTTATTGCAACATGTTTTTCTTTAACATAAATTAGTTCCTTTTGTAAAAAGTTTTAGTTGTTGTGAAAACTGCTTTGGAATCTGTGAAAGTTCTTTCTGAAGAACAAACTTAGGTGTAAGGACTATACAGAATGGAATTTCAAGCTACATACTTAAATCCAATTGCACAATCTATGTCTGTGCTGGTGAGCAGCTACTCACCCAAGCTGTCCTACAGGCTAAACTGAGCAAATTGGTATTTCCTCATTCATTTCCTCCTGCATTGATAGGGACACAATTTGTTCTTTAAGTAAATGGTTCGGGTAAAATTTTCAGAAAATTTCACTACAAAAGTGTAGATGTCTGACACTGAAACAACCTATTTCAACATACACTATCTTATCTATTCTAGATTCCCCTTCTTCATAAACCAGGAAAGAAAATTAAAACTATTCACTGCCAGGCTTCTCATAGAAATTACAAACTGAGAGTTCTAAAGGCTTGATTCCTAGTTGGCTGCCAGAATCATTAACCTCTTTAGACATCAAGGACAATGGACCTCTGCATTGCTAGCTGAACTAATACTAAAAAATTACTATTTTAATACCAATTTTATTTACAGGTAAATCACTGCTCATCTGCAAAATCTGCTGCCTGAATCTGTTAAAAGTAACTGTAGAGGTTAATGAGCTGATGGGCTGATTATTTGGTTATGCCATTCTTAAATTCTTGAATTTAACTAGAGGGAAAGTTTATTTTTGTTGGTCTGCATGTGAGTGCAACTCATTCGCTTAAAAAAAAAAGTCATAAGAACTCAGATTTGTTTAATCATATTTTACTTGGTGATTATTGCCAAGTCTGCCTGGAACCAAACTCGAATGTCCTTTGCAAGCCACGTATGTTTTGCTGGTATCTCCTCTCACTGCGACCGATTTGCTTCCAATAGGACAAAAAGTGAGTGCCCTGGGTACAAACTTTAGTTCCAGAGTTGACAAGTAAGTACCATGTCCCACCTACCTACACATGAACAGAGAAACACTTAATAATCCAGGTATCTGACAGTCACAGAGTTCAGTACGGAAGTCAGGCGTTCCTGCTTTCTACTGTCATCACACTGCTCTTCCTGAAAGCTGCACTAAGGAGTACTGAATTAATGAGCAAACCTCGAAGAGACACTATTTCCTTCCATAAGCAAATGCAGAAGTTGGGGGAATTGGGGTCGGAAGTAAATATAATCGTCATGCTGCTCCCTTCTGTGTCAGCACAGGGAGCGGGCTGGACATGAGGAAGGGAACGTGCTGCATCTGGCAAGGGCTGATGGCACACTCCCCGCTTGTGCAATGCTGCAGCTCAGGGGAAATATGATTCAGCCGCTGCCTCTGAGTCACGACTTCTCCCTGAGCTCCTCCGAACGGGCACGGCCACGTTCTGTCCCATCCTGGAACCACAGCACCCTGAGCTCTGAGGTGTGTCAGCAAGCACTGCCTTTGTGAGTGGCACCAAGCACTCGGCACCGCTTCCCTTTGCAATAATGAAACCAGATTAATACATTTTAGCGAAAAGGCAATCGCTCTCTGCTAGTGACCTTAAACAGTAAAGCAGTAAAGCAGTATCCGTGCTGCCCAGAATGTCCGCATTGTCCTGATGGTCATTTAAGATAATTCCTTACAGACCGGTAAGACATATCCACCGCACGTTTGGGAAGCAGGGACGCTGCTCCCCTGGAGCTCAGGACATGCCCACAGCCCGGAGCAGTGTCTGCAGCTCCCGGCATTCCCACAGCCCGGGGCAATCCCTGGAGCTCGGGGCGCGCCCTCAGTCCCTCGGTCCGTCCGTCCTTCGCTCCCCCCGCGGCTCCCGGGGCGCTCCCGGCGGCACCGGCACAAAGACACGTCCTGTGCACTCTGAACGGAGCTACCACAGGGAACACGCCGCCGCCTCGGTGCCAGAGCCTGTCCCTGGGAGCGGTGGCAGTGCGGGGACAGCGGAGCGAGCGGCGGCCGAGGGGATGATGAGCTGCTCACGCTTGTGGCAGCGCTGGAGAGGAGGGAGCGCGGTCAAGGAGCATCAGGGACAGAGCTCTGCCTTCCCTGGGACGGCAGCAGGAACGAGCACCAGACAAAACCCTCAATCAGGGTTTTCCCCCTTCTTAAATACATTGTCCCAGAGTCGCTACCACTGCATTGCCTATACTGGACATGGGGAAGCTTCTGG
>VYZS01020697.1:7097-43184 GCA_013400695.1 Neodrepanis coruscans | reverse complement strand
CTGGCCAAGGCTGAACCAATCAGTGATGCTGGTAACAACACTAGAATAATAGATTTAAAATCGGGGGGAAAAAGCTGCACTACAGGAATTGCAGATGACATACAAGAGTGAGAACCTCTGAAAGAAACAGCCCTGCAGACACCTAAGCCAGTGAAGGAAGAGCGGGAGCAAGTGCTCCAGGTGCTGGAGCAGAGATTCCCCTGCAGCCCTTGCTGAAGACCATGGTGAGGCAGCTGTGCACCTGCATCCCATGGAGATTCATGATGGACCAGATATCTGCCTGCAGTTCATGGAGGACCCCATGCCAGAGCAGGTGGATGCCTGAAGGATGCTGTGACACTGTGGGAAGCCCATGCTACAGCAGACTCCCTTCCCTCATCCAAATAAACTGCACCACTTTACTTGGTGTCATGTGCAACCTTACTGAAGGGGCACTCAATTCCACTGTGTCATTGATGAAGATATTAAATAATATTGATCCCAGTAGGGGGCTCTTGAAGATACCACTCGTTACTGGTTTCCCCCTACGCATTGAGCCATTGAATGTAAATCTTCAGATGTGGCCATCCACACAATTTTTCACCCATTTAACAATCCCTTATCTCTCCAGTACAGTGGCTAGAAGGTTGGGAGGTACTATATCAAAGACATTATAGAAATCCAAGTTGATAACATTCATATCTTTTCCTTTGTCCATGGATGCAGTCACTCTTGTCATTGAAGGCCACTAGGTTTGGTTAGGGACAGTATGCCCTTGGTGAAGATATCTTGTCTTCAATATCTTTCCATGTATCTTCCAGAAGGATCTTCCTGGGCATGGAGGTGAGGCTGACTAGTTGCTAGTTTCCAGAATCCTCTTTTTTTATTCTTTTTAGAAATTGGTATGATACTTCCCATGTTCCAGCAACTGAGGACTTCTTTTCCAGTCACTGGAGACTATTATGTTTATAAACGTGTAATTCAATGAAACATAATGTAATACCGAAGGACATAAATTCAATCAATATCTTAAATGAATGTGCTCTAAATTAGTCTATAGACTAATTATCTCTAATTATAATCAGAATTCTTTAGATCTGGGCTAAAACTTCTGGATGCTGTAGCACCATTTTGCATAAAAGATTTAAAGGAAAATGAAATGTACTATACATATAAAAAAAATGCTGATATTTTTCAATAGACTAAAAACTTTGCTGGTAAGACAACTAAAGAGATGATAAAAACTAATAGGGTGCTACTGAGAATGGGCAATCTGAGCTATTCCAGGTAAAAGCTTATTTCCCCAGCAGGGTTTTGGGGTTATATTTACTGTTAGAGTGCATTGCCTGCTGTGCTGTCTGGCTAGGGCAGTAACAGATCCTGCTGGACTCTTCTATAAACAATTCCAATCAATCAACAGTGGAATCTTCCTGTAGGTTTGCTATTAAAAAGCAGAAGGTTTTTTTTAAGCAAAGGCCATTCATGTAATTAAAATAATACTAATGATTTGTAATGAGCACAAGTCACTAAAAAGTTTATTTCCTTTCAAAAGTTTGGAACAATGGGATGCTACTAATTGATGTTTTAATTTTCTAGGTTCATTTGCAGAAGTGGCCTTCTTTAATGTTGTATATTACCAGTTGCTTGGCAACTCATGCAAGGCAGGAAAACACATGTATTAAATGAGTTCTTTTTGCTTTGCATTCGTCTGCATGTAGGAAAAAATGTTCTAAACATCATCATCACCACCAATGGAGCATAATAATGACTGGAGATAACTATTGTGAAAAGTAACTTGTTCAAAATGTACCATTAACTTCACTGTAATAACACACTCGCAAGTTCAGAAACTGTGGTGTGACAGACTATATCAGGTAAAAAATCTTTATGGGAGGTTGGGTTTGAAAGACACAAGTAAACCTGAGAATACTCATAGGTTTTTAACTTTTTTTTTCAATTGTAAGAATAAGTGCTGGAAGTCCTGTAGCACTCATGCTTTTCTAGAACCAAAATGTTTTTATGTGACCAGTCTGAGCAATCTTGAAATAAGCAGTGCGGCCGACATATCTGAGTAATTATATAGATTATATTTGAAGAACATGAACTACTGAAGGATGTCACAGTCAGCTTATGCTTTCAAATGTGCTGCAAGCGATGAATTAATACAATGAATTACTCTGAATTGTCTGCTTGGTTACAAATTCTAACCTAAGTTGAATGTTCCTTTTGCTTTACATTTTGCCATAAGTGCAGTTAATGGCACAGATCTATTTTTCTCACTCTTCTGGATGCTCTTAGGTGCCAGTTCTAACTATCCTTAAAAAGTGGGGCAAAAGGCAGAAGCAACAACTTGAGGGTGAACTATCTGAATATTTGAGCTGATTGCTGGATGAGCCAATGCTAATGTTTCTCATGTTAATAGACTTGACTTTTATCCGTGTAATTTTCTTTAGACACAGGCTCATAGTAGGAAGGAGATGGCATAATCAGAGAGTGAACTCCAGTTAAAGGATTGAACACTCCAAACCATTTTTTTTCTCATTGATGAAAAAAACCCCCATTCAAACATGTACTGGGAACTATGAAAATGCCATATGGAAATCACTTATTGCAGAGGAAAGAGTAGCACAAGGATTTTGGATTATAAGGAAAGCAACAATCAAATGAAAGAATAACAAAGTTCAAAAAATGACCCAGCAAAAAGTCAACTAGGACACAAAAAAGTCACTATCAGCAACAAATAAGAGATTGAGGAGATAGCAGCAGGCCAGGGGAACATCCCAAAAGTGTTGGTTAAAAAACCACAATGTGAAAAGGGCAAAGCAAGATTATTCTAAAGGAAAAAGAAAATATTTATTGCCTCAAAGTAATTGAAACTCTGGAAGGTTAATGTTATCACATTACCCTAGCACTGAACTTGAACCTGCAAGAGTACAGAACTGCTCCACAACATGTCAAGATCAGCTAGATTATGTAACTCTTCTGGTAGAAAAAATTTCAGAATGAGAATTCAGAATTTCAAAAAGCTTTTTCCTCCCTCTGGTTATATTTTAAAACTACCTTACTTTCTATATGCCTGATCCATTTATCCTCCTCTTCCCCTGTGAGAAGAGACTGAGAAAATTTCAGAGCATTGATCCTGTTTGTAGTGAGTGAAAAATCATGTGCATCTTTGAGAGCTGGGTGGAAAACTGAGCTTACAAAATAAAAACGGATGCAAATTTACTACTATAAAAGTAATAACCCCAGTAACACCTAGGAGTGTGTCTAGATTAAGTCTGAAAACCAAACTTGAATTAAAATTTTATTTTCTGCTCTTGAATTTGAAACTAATGTGCCAATACTATGTTAAAACCTTATTTTTTACAAAGCAAGAAGAAACTAATTTACTTTGGATTTTGGAAAGTGCAGGCAGGCTTTTGAGCACTGTGTCACCAAATATTTATATGTGACAGCATCCCAATATCTCATATGTATTTGCAAAAGAATAACCATTTACATTTTCTTGTTTTGCTAGCACTTTTTGCATGACTTCTCTGCTGACCAGTGAAATAACTAGCAATGTTTACATTAATTTCAGTTAGTGTGGGAGTGTATTTTGTATATCAATTAGCTTTAGTAGTATACTGTGCATGGTTTCCTTTCAATTTGCCACAGCACTGGTTATACAACCAGATTTTTCTAATAATGAAATAATGGCAATACTTAGAAAAAAAAAAACCCTCACACCTAATGATTTCTAGTCCTTTAAAGACAAAGCGTAATGCAACATCCCAGGAAACAGCACAAGCTAATAACATAGAGTCAACAAAATAGCATTTCTTCATTAAATATATATTTCTTGCTGCCCTTTCAGTTCCACTTTGTAACTTAATCTGTTCAGCAGAAAACCTAGAATTTGAAGATATAATTTACACAAGAGAAAACCCAGATTCTGCCTGCAAGTTTTTTCACCTTATACTCTCCTTTGTCTTTCTCAAAAGTAATTAATCAGTAATTAATCAATCTCTAGAGCTTGAAACATGAGATTTCTCCCCACTTTAATCTTGTTTTTATCCTCGTTTTCACAAAATTCACTTCTTATTTAGCCTAGGTTCCTTAGTTGAAGGGTTTTGGCTAACTCAACAGCTAAAATTGTATCGGTAGTTAATATGTGTCAGAAGCTTCTCTTACACTGTCTGTATGATAGAGGGCAGGGAGCAATAGGACAAGGGGAAAAGGCTTTAAACTAAAAGAAGAGATTCAGATTAGATATTAAGAAGAAATTCTTTTTTTAGATGGTAGTGAGGCACTGGAACAGGTTTCCCAGAAAAGCTGTGGATGCAACATCCCTGGAGGCGTTCAAGGCCAGGTTGAATTGGGCTTTGAGCAACCTGGTCTAGTTGAAAGTATCCCTGCCCACATCAGGAGGATTGGAACTAGGTGAAGGTCCCTTCCATCCCAAACCATTCTCATTTTATGATTTTCTTCATCTAGCTTCAATAAATACTACTGCAAATGAGAAGTGTGACTGTGGTGAAGGAGACACTAAAGACAATATTTACCATAGTTAGTAACTCATCTAGAGCAGTTTGGGCTGACTTTCCCAAGCTACACCTGTAGCTCCTGTATCCATAAAACTGCATCCACGAAGGCAAGTTGGTAAATGTGTCATTAGTCTTCTTCAAATACATGTATTACATATACAATCTTCAGTACAGCTCAGCAGACTTAATAGCTGACTTTGAAAATTTTTCCATTTGTATTTAATTGTCTTAAAGAGAAAGATGAAGATTTGGGTGACAGTGAATATCTAGAACAAGTGACCTATCTAGCAACCATGCTCAGCAATTTACTCAAAACAATAATTTCAGCAAGTCATTGGAGGTAATTATTCTGCTCTATTTGGTTTAGGTGAGGATACAGGTGATGGTAGTCTGCCTGGTTTGGGCACTTTAAATAAGGGACAATAACAAATTGAAGGGTTTGGAAGAAAGAGACAAGAGCCATAAAAGGTTTAAGAAGTATTACCTCTTAGGAAAAGGGGCTGTAAGATTGTTATCTTGGTTATGTAAGTAGTTTTTGTTGTCACTTGTTCACTGATAGGAGGAGAAGCTAGTGGCTGCTGAAGCAGTCTCTTCCTGAAAGACTGCACCCCAGTCTGCTGGACCTGTTTGTGAGGAACTGTAGTCAGTGAGAAAGTCCCATGATGTTCATAGAGTAATTGTCTCCTCTGAAAGCAACTCCACACTGGAGTGAGGGAAGAGAGAGAGGAGGAAGGATCAACACTTAGGCACATGATGAGTCAGGTTCACCTATTCAAGTGATAAGCAGCTAGTTTCTCCAGCAGAATTTTGTGGGAAACAGTGTCAAAGGCTAGTTCAGAAGTTCTGACCAATGACCTCCCATGCTTGGATTAATGTGTGTAGCATCATTAGGAGGTACTTAACACCACTATTGCAATGTATTTGGATTACTGTTGTATGTTCATGGAGTCTGTGTGTCCTTTTTCCTCAAACAATACTGTCTCTGTCCAGTCTCCTTCCTTCACTGGCTGTGGACACTGGTAGGGATGCAGGGCATAGCACAATTCAGTCTTCTCCCTCCATAGTCCCTCACCCAGAACACTTTAAAACCTTCTGTGAAGACTAAGAATAAGGAAACGTGTAGCATCAGGCTACATTCATTTTATGGGCAGATGCAAGATGCAACTTCCCCATCTATGAGATGCTTATCTCAAAATATGTTTTCTGGCTCATGGGCCAGTTCCTTTGGTCCACGTGGTTTTCCCTGCCAAGAATATGGCAGAATAAACAGAATGGCATCTGGAGCAACACAGTGGGACTTTATGCTCTGCAGCCCTCTCAACATGACAAAGAAGGGGCATGAGAGAGGCATTCCTAGAGCGTGAGGAGAGAAAGTGTCAACAAATGGCCATCAGCAATCAATGGAGAAGTATAAGAACATAGGAGTTACAGTATTTTACTAAATGGAGGCTTCTTGCCATAAAAGGGTGAGGGAAACAACCACTGACACTGCCAAGGTGGATGGCAACACTGCTGCAGCCTGGGGAAAGGGTCATCTCTAATATGAGGATTTTGGCATGCGGTTGTACCCTCTCTTTCAGAAACATTTTGTTTCAGTGCAACCTGAGTTGGCACTGCCCTCTGCTGTGATACAGCAAGTCCAAGCTGCCTTGCTACCCACTGGTGATGTCCAAGATGAACCTGGTGATACTGGATCCTGCTCCAAGGTTCAATAATCTCTCAGCCTCCTTGGTCAGCATATGTCTTTGCAGGTCAGGCAGACATCTAACTGCCATCCTCATTTCTGCCTCACATGTGGAAGGTGGAAACACAAACCATGTTCTTGCTTGAACAATAAAACACAGTCTGTGTTACAGGGTGTAACAGCTGACTCTGCATCAGAAAACATCTGTCATCTTAGGTTGGATGTTTACAGCAGCACTGGGCTTTATCCCAGTTATTTCAGGGTACAAGTCTTCACAGTTGTACCTGAGACAATCTCTATGATATATAAATTAACATGGATTTTAACTCTTTCAACCTCCACTCTTTATTAGATGAGGAGGGAAATATAGTTACTGAAGATGAGGAAAAGTCAGAGGTACCTTCTTTGCCTCCGTCTTCAACAGGACTACTCTTGAACGGGTAGACACAGTCAGGGAACAGTGTAGACCTCCTGTAATCCAGGAGAAAGATGTTAGAAACCTACTGATTCACCTAGATCCTCATGAGTCTACGGGACCTGATGAGATCCATCCTAGGGTGATATGCGAGTTGGCAGATGAGCTTGCTAAGCTTCTCTTCATCATTTATCAGCAGTCTTGGCTTACTGGAGAGGCCCCAGATGACTGGAAGCTGGCTAATGTGGCACCCATAGACCTGTCAGCCTGACCTTGGTTGCAGGCAAAATTATGGAAAAAATCATCTTAAGGTCAATCATGCTGCAGGATGCTACAGGATAATAAGGAGATCAGATCTAGTCGACATGGATTTATGAGGGGAAGATCCTGCCTGACCACCCTAATATTCTTTTTATGATCAGGTAACTTGCCTGGTTGATGAAGGAATACCACTGATGTAGTGTACCTGAATTTTAGCAAAGTCTTTGATGCTGTCTCCCAGCGGAAACTCCTGGTGACACTCATGGCTTATGGCTTGGACAAGCTTACTTTGTGCTGGGTTAAGAATTGGCTGGATAACCGAGCTCAGAGACTGGTGGTGAATGATGCTGCATCCAGCTGGTGGCCAGTCACCAGTGGTTTCCCCCAGGGATGAGTGCTGTGACCAGTTCTGTTCAATATCTTTATTGATGATCTGGATGAGGAGATGGAGTCCATCATTAGTAAGTTTGCAGATGACACCAAGCTGGGAGCAGGTGTTGATCTGTTAGAAGATAGGAGGGCTCTGCAGAGGGACCTTGACAGGCTGGATAGATGGGCTGAATCCAGTAACACGAGGTTTAACAAGTCTAAGTGCTGGGTTCTACGCTTTGGCCACAATAACCCCATGCAGAGCTATAGGTTGGGGACTGAGTGGCTGGAGGGCGGCCAGGTAGAAAGGGACTTGGGAGTACTGGTTGATAGGAGACTGAACGCAAGTCAGCAGTGTGCCCAGGTGGCCAAGAAGGCAAATGGCACCCTGGCCTGTATCTGGAATAGTGTGACCAGTAGGACTAGGGAAGTTATTCTTCCCCTGTACTCATCACTGGTTAGGCCACATCTTGAATACTACGTCCTGTTCTGGGCCCCTCAGTATAAGTAAGGTATTGAGATGCTTGAATCTGTCCAGAGAAGGGCAACGAGGATGGTGAAGGGATGGTGAAGGAATGGTGAAGGGACTGGAACACAAACCCTCTGAAGAGCAACTGAGGGAGCTGGGGTTGTCTAGCCTGGAGAAAAGGAGGCTCAGGGGAGACCTTATTGGTCTCTACAACTACCTGAAAGGAGGTTGTAGCCAGGTGGGTGTCAGTCTCTTCTCTGAGGCAGTGACAGAACAAGAGAACACAGTCTTAAGCTTCATCGGGGAAGGTTTAGACTAGATGTTAGGAAAAACTTTTTCACAGAGAGACTGATTGCCCATTGGAATGGTGCAATGGACAGATGATATAGACCCTCCCTCAGGGGAATGTGAGAAGACAGACATTTATTTGAGGGGCAAACGGGTTTATATAGGACAGAAGCCGGTATTTTCCCACAGCCTTTCAGTCCTAGGTTAATGGATACCTGTTTCCCTGGTGTTACAATTTTCTTATCAAAGTCCCCTCCTCTCCCTGGTGCCTCAGTCCTGGGGGACAGAATTTCTATCTTTGTAGATTCCTTGTTGTGTGATGGGTCTTCATCTCAGTGTTCTAATCCAAGCAGCTGCAGAACCTCTTTCAAATCTTGGTCAGTTGTCTGCTTGCTCTGCAATTCCACCTACAATATAATGGGCTGCCCTGGGAGGTGGTCAAGTCACCATCCTTGGATGTGTTTAAGAAGAGATTGGATGAGGTATTTAGTGCCATGACTTAGATGATGGGATAGTGTTAGGTAATAGGTTTGACTCAATCTCAATGGTCTTTTCTGACCTTGATAATTCTGAGACTCTCTGATTCTGTAAAGTCAACTAATAATGGAAGTTTATTTTTCTGTCTGCTTTTTAGTCTTTTGATGAGCCTCTGCATGCTTCTTTCCTACTAAGTGTCAATGTTTAAAATTATTTGCCTTACCTGAAGAATATCACCTTTCATTTTCCGCACAGATGAATCTATTCTGTCTATTTGTATGCTCAAGAAGTTTGAAAGCCTGGATATTGTATTCACATTTATCCTTTTCTGATACCTTCTGTTTTTTTCCCAAGGTTTAAACTGATATTAATTCTATATAGAAATATGCAGTATTTAAATTACTGCTGTAGCTCAGATGCATCTCAGTTCAATTTTCAGAGCAGTATTAGATATGTAATACACAGACACCCCCTTTCCTGTGGCTCTGAATTACTTTTTTTATTTTTTCCATGCAAATTTATATCTGAAATAAAGTAATCTCTGACTTCCAGCATTGATGCTCTAGAAGAAGTCAAGCAAATTGCAGTTGCTGAGGTTTTGAGGCGGGGCAGTGGACTCCCTCATCTGGTTGAGCAGCAGGAGCTTTAGGGTTAAGTAACGTTATAGAGGATACAGGAGGCAGGGTTCGGATGATGTCGTGTATGTACAATTATTCAGGTGATTAATTCCTCAGAGAAATAAGAAGATCCAACATTTCTGGTAAGATTTAAACAAGTGAAAGATTGCCTGTATGAGCTACCTGGCTGGCATACACAGTTGTTAAACAGACAGAATGCAATGTTTCAGATTTCAGCTTTATTCTGCCTCAGAACAAAAAAAAAGAAAAAGAAGGGAAAAGGGAAAACAGAGACTTTTTATGAAAAACATATTTTTTAATAAAGACATAGATTTTAGATTGGAATTTAAAAATTAACAGCAATGGAGTTTCATTTATGAAGTTAAATTTTAGATATTATACTCTTTGATTAATTTGTGCTAAAACTTACATACTGTCCCCTCACCTCTAGTCTTTTATCTCAGGTTAGGTACTTAAGATTTTTTTCCTGTAATAAAAGATGCTCAGCTTTTGAGAAAGGAGACAATTGTAGCTGTTACAGTAAGTTGGGAAGGTTGAATTGGTTTAGAAAATAATGATTAATATGGGGAACTTTACAGTTTTCCATGTGAACTAATGATATAATAAAGGCAACACAACAAAAAATAAATGCATCTGAAGAGAGTAAAAAGGCACATGTAGTTAGCCAAGGACAAAAATCCTACAAAATACAAAATGGCATCAATTGTCTCACACTGTTCATGTAATGACGATTTATACTTGATTAGAGTCCTAGGCACTACCAAAAAATGTGGAAAGAAGGGAGATCAGAGACTCCTCAGTCAAAATCTGATATTGAATACTCACTTTTTTTCCTACAGAAAATTTACAGGGAAAAAAATAGGTAATATTGTACATGATGACAAAGATAATTGTAACTAAATAAGTCTTAAAATATTTCAGCCTCCTTTTGAAAGCATAAATATTGTTCCTCTTTTATGAAGACTTTCATAGGAATTTGTTACTTACAGCAAAATCTTTTGGAATCAGTAAATTTTAAAGTCATAAAGCTGTGTAGGAACAGAATTAATATACACAGTACAGTACAAATAAAGATCCTTCACTATATAAAAATTACTGTTATATTAAATTAGCCATATCTAATAAAAAACTTCTCCCTTGACCCATCAGACTATCTTTTCTTAAGCAAATTGACTCCAAGTCTATGCATAGCTTAATGAAAGAGACTTTTTTACTCTTTATGTAAGTTTTTAAATCAAGCATTTTTTTTCTCTTAATGACTTAAAGTTTTCCTTAGTCAATTGTCACAGACTGAACAAGGGAATAACTTCTGCTGGGAGTAAGAAGAAAGTACAGATAGAACTTTCTGTAAACAAATACAAGCCTTATACATTGTCTTCTAAAGAATAATATTTGTTATTTTTTTGTTTTTATGCCTAACTTTCTCTATTATATTGGGCTATGAAATTTAATGATATTTTGATGATATAAGTTTCAAAGTTGAGTTTAAGAAATCAGGTGTAAAAGAGTAGACGTTTTCCAGAACACATTCTCTTTTCCCATTGTTTCTTTCTTATTGGTAGTACCCTGGTCACTCTGCTAATTCACATTCTGATTGGTTTGATATCAGATTTGTTTTTATGTATGAATACAAATTGAACAAATTTGTTTCCTGAAATCTCTGAGAGTGATAGAATGAAACACAGTTGCATATGTGCTATCAGCTCTAATAGCTCTTGAGGCTCGATAAGAAAAGAATGAAGTTTCCCCTGATGTTGCCTCGGCTGTCCAGGTCAGATACTGTATATTAGTTGTATGGAAGAAATTCATTGGAAAATCCATGAAGAGGCAGCAGTTTTGCAACTACTTGAATAAAAATTGTATCTAGGGACATCATATTTTTTAAATTCTTGCCAGTACCAAGGGGATTGTTGTGGGGTGAAATAGGTTCTAGTTTGTAAAACGTATTTTTCCCAGGGATATCTCTTCAGGGGTTTTTCTGGGGGGAGGGGAGAGGGAGGGAGTGTTGGTTTTCAGGGGGATTATGGGAGGGGGGAAGGGGGTTGCTTTCAAAACGTTGATCTGTCTTTTATGAGAAAATGCGGACAGATTCCGGTGCTTTGTGAATGCAGACCCAGCCTTGAGGGGAACACGAACTGGTCCCCTTTACTGATGCGGTCTTGGTCTCTGGTCCCCCTGAGGGAGAATGGCTCACCCGCACAGCAGTGGCAGCAGCTGCACTGGTCGGTGGAAGGTTGTGGGAAGAGGCAATAGCCCCTTCTGCGACTTTCCCTGCTGACCCCACTGGCGGCGGTGGGGCAACAGCAGTGGCAGTGGGGTGAGCAGCAGCTGTCTCAGTGGGGGGAGAGCTCTGGTGGAGTGGCTGCCCGCGGCTGCTGCTGCCGGCTCTCCCTGCCAGGCTGTGGGCAGCACTGAGGAGGTAGCAGCTGCCCTGATGCCAGCTACCAGCCATTGGCGAGTGGGGGATGAGCCCCCACCCTACTGCCCAGTTGTGGTGGTGGGGCTTGTGATGCTGGGCGGGTGGTGGCGGCGGTTCTCACTGTTCTCTGCCACCCGCACGAGCTCTGCACCACTGGCTGAAGACACTTGCAGCGTGGCGACTCTCGCTGGCACTGCGTACACAAACGCGGCACGGGCTGGAGATGCCAGCAGCCCTTGTGGCAGGTGGGGCTGCCCCCGCAGTGTCTGCGCTGGTGCACGGGGTGAATCCAACCCAGGGCCGGTGCCGCTGTGGGGAATGGACCCAGGGTGGCAGAGTCTGGTGCCGGGGGTCGCCCCAGGGGCACCCCACGGCACTGACCACGGCAGCGGCCACAGCCATGAAGCCTTTTGGTGGGAAACGCCACCATATTGCCTCGTGGTGAAGTCTCAGGGAAGGGGAGGTGCCCAACGCCATTTGCCAATCCGGCTACATGCGCCAGAAGGGTGCCCCAAGATCATGCAAGAACGGGTACCCTATAAAACCTCAAGCACGGAAGTCCTTCACTCTCTTCGGGCTTGGCTGTCGTCGCAGCTGAATCTCAGCTCATATCTCCTGTTCTCTTGGCCCTCTCCCACGGCTTGACCAGCAACGCAGCTGAACCGACAGAGGAGGCAGCTGAGGGCTGAGGACTACACTGCTCACCGGCTATGGTATTCTCTCCCCTTTGGGCCCCTGGGATTTCTTTTCACTTTTCTATCTTCCAGCAGCCCCGGAGTTGGGACCGGTGCCATTCCACAGACCAGCCTGCCTGGAGGAGCACAGTTTATCTGCCTTGTGTTTTATTGTCAGGTTTTTATTCTTTGTAAAATAAATTCAGTTGGTTGTTGTTACTCTATTGTAATCTCTTGTCACTTTGAATGTCCCCTAGTTTCCAAACCAGAACAGGGATTTTTGAACCTTAAATAGCAGTTGGAAGAAATTATGTGGAATGAAAATGGTTTCAAAGGGAAATAAGAGGCATGCCTAATTCAGTGCCTTTTCCACTAAGTATCGCAAAATAAATGACTGAGATAAATCAATTTAAAAAACTCCTCTATTTCATCTTCCAGTACATTACTAGGAGATACTTAAGCTTTTATATTTTTAATGAAGAAGTTTCTTTTTGCTCTCAAAATATTTGCAAAATGTAGAGGATACTAAGACTTATAAACTGTGCGTGGCAACGGTTAGTGATTCTGATCTCTGTTCTTAAGGTCTAAATCTTTGAATTTTGCTTGTGCAGACTGTTGCCTATAAACTATGGCTTATAGGAATACAGCAATTCCACGGAGATATTACAGTCTGTCTACTTATAGTGACTCCTCTACTGAGGAAAGCTGTTCCTATGAATTAATGTGTTTACTTTTACATATAATATTGGAGATCTGGGCTGTGATGTAGAATATCCTAAGTTCAGATCTTGCTGAAAATCCAAGTAAGAAATTGCAGGTTTCCCATTTTATTTTGCCTAGTGAATAGATCAAATTTAGAGAATATTTACAGAGAAATGCTCATTTTCCAGTGATTGATTTAACTTCATTTATTGTTTCCAAATTCTGCCTTCCTTGCTCTTTAAGCAATGCTGACTAACTGGACCTCTCAAAGTTTTCTGGCCTCCAAAGAACCAGTCTGGTCTGGGACCTCAAATTAGACAGTCTTATTTTTGGCAGAAGCAGCTAGCCTGGAGATGGGAAAGGAGTATTGCCCAGGCAAAAGCCTGACCTCAAGGACTACCTACACCCAACTTCCAGAAAAGATTTCTTGATTTAGCTAAGTTTTGGTTTAGCTCTTTAGTTCTAAAAATTATCATTTTATCATCTGTATATTTATTATACTTATCTATGATTGGTCTTAAAATTTACTAAAATTATTTTGTGACCTAAGCAGAATGTATTTTAATCTCTATTTTCTCGGGGTTTAGTGGTTGCATGTTTTTGTTGTTGTTTGGTTGGTTTGTGGGACTTTTTTGCCTGTTAATTTGGGAGAATTGAGTTTTGGTCAGTGCGGTACACACATGCTTGATACACTGTGGAATAACTCATATTTGTTATAATTATTGTTACCAGGAGAAGTAGTCCAAGTTATCTAATGAACAGTTATATATGATATAACCATCATTACAACCCCTTCATTAACCATCCCCTTGTCCCTTTGGGAAAAAAATATTTGGAAAAGGTGGAAAACTGAAAATATTATACAATGGTTCTTTAAATAATGAAAAAGCCTGTTAAAAAGCTTTTGACAGGTCTAGAACATCAACATGTCCCTGCTATCCTGATCTTGGTTTCAAGATTTTGACCTTAAATTGGATTTCATTTTTTTTGTATCTGAAAGTCCATCTGCAGTCAAAAAAGATGTGTTCCCACTTTCAGCTACTAATGATCAACAGTCTGGCTGAACCAGTCGTTTGTGAATTGTGTCATCATGGTTTGCAAGATTATAATTTCTATTTTCAGGTCACCCACTTTTATTTGGAAGATATCTGCACTGTAATTAACTATTTCCCTTGTATCACTAACAGAATGTAATAATGAAAGTTACCACTGGTTAATTTTCATCACGTCTAGACTTCTAAACTTCTTATGGTTTGCATAGTTGACTAATACTCTTTGCCAGCACAGCAAGCCATATAATTGCCTTGTGGACAAAAGAATTTAGCTATAGCTGCTGTTGTGTAATGGCGAAACATTTATACAGCATGTTTTGGTTGCTAGTCCTCCACACTTAAGCTATCTAGTAATTACATTGCTAGTCTAAGTTAACTGTGTAGGTTAGCAACCCAGTTTGTATGTGCAAATAGTGATACGAAAGTATCGTCGGGGAGAAGTTTCCCTGTCCTGTAGTAACCTTCACACAGTGAGGCCTAATTCAAGATGATCTACTAGTTTTTAATTTTTCTTTTAGTTACTCCTCACCTTTCTGACTGCGCCTTGTAGCAGTCCTTATACTGCTAGGTCCCCCTAACCTCTACTTGCACCACTAGTTGTTCTAGCAGCTTTTGTCCCTCCAGCTCTAGGTAACTGTGCAGCATGGGGAACTGAACTGGTGGCTAGCTAACAGGAAACTCTTAAGCAGCTTTATTGCTTCCCAAATCTTTGCGTGGAACTCATAACACATAAAGACTTCTGCTCCTCTTTCTCTAGTCTCTGCACTCTGAAATTAGAGCACATTTACACCGAGATAGTTTGCATACGTTTCAATTAACTGTTTTCATTACAAACTTTCTCCTACTTTGTGATATACCTTCCTTTTGTTGGAGAGGCCATGAAAATGCGAAAACATCCCACAAGCTAAACAACTATGTTCAGACATGAACCTGGGCTAAACAAGTATGATTCAGATGTGTTCATTTTTTTATCTTTCTCTCTGCCGGAAGGGACATGAGCACACTCCTGTTACAGGCCCCTCTCTTCTCTGGAGCTCTTGGAGAAGAAAGAACATATGGGGATTTTTCCCTTCTCTGTCTATCAGGGTTGCATAAGGATACTTGAAATGAAACCCACAACTAGGGCTTGTGAATTGGTTTATAATCAGTACACAGCAAATCCAGCTTGAGCTCTATGAGCCAGGAATTGAATTCTCTCTGCTCCAGACAGGGCATCAAACTACAGGGCGCAGCCATACACAGAGCGCTTGATGCTGCACTTATCTCTCCTGGTGAATGCTGAATCTGACAGACAGGTGTTAAAAAATAATCTCCTACAGTGATTAAAAAAATTAGCTCCCACAACTTACACACCTTTTGAAAATTATTCCATTTTTGTGTCTGAGAAAATGATTCTGGCTAATGTAACAGCACCTTGTAAGATTCAGAATCAGCCAGAAGAACGAAATGTTAATTGGTTACAGGTGAAATTTAAACTCACAGTCAGGGAGAAAGTTGACCTTTAAGTTTCGTTATCCTTGGGTAGCTCTCAGCCTTGGGAAAATGTTCCACTGTCAAAATGTTACTGTATTCTTAGAAGTTGTGCTAGAATAAGAAAGAAGCTGTTCAAAATGAGGCTAAAAGTGTGCTGTGGAGTAGTCTTATCACAGGTTGAATGAATACAAGACCAAATGCAATTTTCACGTAGTTTCAAGAATATTAGGTGATCATTGTGGGGAGTGAAATAATTAGTTTAAGTGGTCAAATAGCAACCCCTGCTACTCAAATACCGTGCTTGTCTCATTGAAACTGCATCAGGAAGAATCACGATACTCACTTTTTCATGATTTAAGGAAGGTTCATTTTGACTACTTAGTGCGTGGTCCATTAGTTGAGTCTCTCTGTTTTCAGGAGTCTCTCTGCACTACAAAATATATTGTTCTTTAAACCAATTCCCCAAAAGTTCAAAGCACTGTATTTATGTCTCTCGTGTTGCTGTAACTGCAAGGCTTTACCTAGCACACATATACATTTCCACATGACACAATAAAGATATTGATTTTAGGTTTATTCTAAACTGTCAGGTAAATAGGCTTGATCACAGCAATACACAGATCCTATTGATTTTGCTGGGGAGAGACAAATAAAGCTCCTAAGCTTTACTGGGCCAAAAATAACCTTTTGTAGTTCTGATCTGTGGTTAGAAGAAGAAAAATCCACTGAATTCATACTGAATTTCACTTTAAATTTGCGTTGAGGTTTTTTGCTGGTCTGCAGACTTTTTTTTTTCCACCTAGTGATATCAACCAACTGTAGAGAGGTAAAGCTATCTTCAAGGACACCAAAACCAAGGACACCTCTATGGTCTGTGTTACCTTGCATCTTGCTTTTCAGTGGTAGCTCTTCAGTTTCCCAATAATCATGACTGCAGGTAAAGAGACTATTTAAAACAGGTAAGAGAGGCAGAATCTGGATAAATGACATAAGTGATGCACATGCAACGTGACGCACATGCAACGTGACCTGATCTAGGGACAAGACCAAAAAATTGCTAGAGCTACTGTGGCCCTTTCTGCATCTTCTGATTATTCACCTGCCTGCTATGTATGTTTTCTACTGGAGTAATGGCCCATGTCTCATGCTCACCCTGCACACTGGGTCTAACTTTGGCCTGGCTGAAAGCACAGGAATAGAAGAAATTGGAGTCAGAAACCTGGAGCAAACTTAACAGTAATAGCCATATACTAAGTGAGCTGGCTGCCCACTGCAAGACAGATATTTGAAAACTTGCCAAATGCAGCCCTGCTGCACCTAAGGGTAAATCTGTTACCTTTGAGCTGGGGCCCAATAATTTTTCAATCTAGTGGCATAAGCCTGCAGTTTTTTAATGACCAGACACTTTTCTTGCCAGACATTAACCCACTGATATAAAAAATAACCGCAGCAGAAGATGCAATCATTCATAGCTTTTGTAATTGGATTTAAAACAAGTGATTGCTTTATGCAAATTCTACTTCTTCTTCCTGTTTCCATGCCTCCATTCTTATAGAAAAAGTCATATGGTTTCTCTTCCATCAACTCCATAGGATCAGAAAAAGCCTTAAAGTCTTAAAAAACATGTGTTAAGAGGTCTCTGCACCAGAAAATTTGGATGTGGAACTGAAAAGCTTTAAAATGAAGGTTTGCTTGAAGAGTTTTGGGATTACAGACTCAGTGAACAGTCTCTTCTGACATGACATTTTTGTGTGTATTAGGTAGGAACTAGGCAAGAACATGACTTGGAAGGCCCTAGTGTGTCCGCATTTAGCGAATGAAAAAGAGGCATTATTGGCTGCACAAGGAAAACTTCACATTAACGAAACTAGCACAAAACTTCACACAAAACTAACACTGTGTGACAGCTTCTTCACAAGTCCTTCTGAAATAGTATTTCTTTCACCATACAGCTGATGCAAGGTGAGTGTCAGACTAAGGCCAGCATAACTGGCTAAATCATTAGTCTTTAATACCCTGTAACTGAGGTTTTGTAATAGGTAATGAGTCTGGACCATCACTTGGGTGTGTTAGAAGGAAGTTTCTCTTTCTACTTTAGTTCTTTGTGGAAGACGTGAGGAATTAAAAAACCATGTTCTGTCTTACAGAAGAAAGTGATCATGAGTGTTCAGAAAGCACAGAAAGCTGCAGCAGTAACTGCACGGCAAAGCCTGAGGATTTCCACTTCTAGATGAAGTGGGCTGGAGGCTGGGAGAAGGAGCAGGCTGCCCTTCCCTGCCCCTGTAACAGCTTCCCTCTGACTCTGGGAGCAAAGACTGCCCGAGGTTGTTCTGGGTTGGTTTGCCTTTCACTGAGGGATAGACACTGTATCCTGATGGTAGAGTGCCAGGTTTGCCCTCTGAAGGGGATAGATCAGATGTTTTAACATCTCTTTTAATTTGACTCCTTATATGAACCTGCACAGTGAATAATTCAGAGGAAAATCCCACCACAAGTAAACAAAGAGTAGAAAAATCCCCCCAAATATACCTAAAACCATGAAAAAACCCCCACCTTTAAAAGAGCAGTACTTTGTTGTTGCTGTGTTTGTCAATCCCTTAAATGCACTCGTCATCCTGATGAAGCAGAAGACCTTTGATTACAACTTCTTTGTCTGGTATCTGTATTTAATTTCATATTTATTTCTTGCTCAAGGACCTTAGGTGAACTCTATCTAAATTGGGATCTTTTAAGAGCTGAAAAGAGCCCTTGAGGCTCTGCATAGGAGCAGTCCCCACCATTGTTTAAACAGCATCTGAAATACCTTGCTCATTATTCCATGGTGCAGGCTGGGAAGGAAAGCAAGGTATCCTCAGCACTCTTCTGTTCTCTCCCTGCTCTGGTGGCTGATGTAGACCCCAAAGGAACTCAGGCAGCCCAAGGAACTAATTTACTGTAGCACAGACTGCTCAGACACACTTACAGGCAGAAAAATTGTCAAGAATTACATTAACAGTGTACAACAAGAACCGAGGGGTACGTGGCAAATAAAACAACAGGAAAGTTGCAAAGCTACATCAGAAACTATGTGCTTTTACATGCTCATAGAAAACAAATTATCTACTTCAGTTTATCTAAGATTTACTGAAAAATCTATGAAGTTGAAATAAAGAAGGATTTTATTAGAGTAAAATTTGTCTTCTCTATCACAAATATGCATTCTTGTAATGGATGTATATAGCTAAAAGGTGTTATCCAAAAAACAGCAATTAATTAAATCATGATACAAACTATAGGCACTCAAATTTTAATAACATATTTTAGCTAGCATTAAGTACAACTTTTTTGTTTGATTACCAAGCTATGAAAGTCAACACATGCAGAAGGAAGTACTTCAGAAAATTAATTCATTATCAATACATTTGCCTCACAATCCATAGGATAGTTTGAATTCCAGTACCCAGTGTGTTCCTGTGGAATATGCTGGAGTGTACTTCTTGCATGAAAACTGCTGAAAAAGAGAGTCTCAGGGCAGCAGAAGCATGTGAGTTACTCTTACTTCCAATACCTATCTACAGTTTTATGACAATTTTCTTTAAACCTTCAAGAGGCTTCCAACACTGATGATTGAAACATACTTGTTCAGCTCTCATATACTTTTTTTGGTCCAATTTTTTTTTACTCTTTTAATAGTTTTAGTAGGTGTGATGGCTGCAAAGATATCTGTTCTTTATCAGCAGTGTGACAGAGAAGACAAGTTTGGAGCTATGACATTCAGAAAATATTCAGATGTAAAATTTTCTGGAACTGTGGCCACAGGTGCCATATGCTTAACCAATAGGATTGGAAAATAATGGACAAAATTCCAGAAAGAAAAAAATCTTGCCTAATTTTTTCCAGTTACATCTATTTCTCAGAGAAAAGGTATTGCCTATCCATACAAATTTTGCTGCATATATTTATTTTGTCATTTTTTTGGTTGACATTATTGCACAAATTCATTGTTATTTTAGAAAAAACTCTTAGAACTCTTAGTTACTGCTGTTTGTAAAACCAGTTTCCTCACTCCCCTTCCACATAAAGCTCTTCCTTCACTCATGTAATCATTCTATAAAACCTGAGAAAATCCAGTTTTCAGGCTGGTTTTAAGAGGACACACTACCCAGTGCTTGGTGATGTCATTGAAGAAAAATAAAGGGTTATCTAAGAGTTATTGCCAGCTCTGGATAACTAGCTATTTAGTCCCCTTTAGACCATTACACCTCTGCATCACAAGGTCTACTTTGCATCTGTAGTCATTCATCAACAGAGAGCATCTCTATAGTACAGCATGGAGTGGTTCTGTGCACTGCAAACACGCCTGAAATAATAATGAATACTCCTGTGTCCTTGTGGCTGAAGAACCAACTCCTGGGTCTTGGCTGGTGACCTGGACAGCCTGCTCCACAGCTCCACATATTATGCTGTATAATTTACTACGGGATTTTAATCCTCAGACTCTAATCCTTCTGCTTAATTTCAGTTCCATTTTTTCATAGGTCCTTATGGTTTGTGGGTATTCTTTTTTGGTGGTTGAGACATAGATCAACAAAGTAACATTTAAAATTTTTTTCATGAGCAGTTCTTTAATGTCTATTCTATCAAAGGTAAACAGTCTACATTTACATTTCATATATGATTTATACTTTATGTTTCTAGAAGATTGAAGTTAGTGGAGAGAATGAGGAAGTAACTTGTTCTTTTTTTTTTCCTGAAATGTTCACTATAATTCCAGTTTCACTATAATTCCATGTAGGTTTTGTAGAGATGATCAGGATCTGTTTGAGAGGAGGTTGTGTTGCTAGAAGACATTAATAATAATGTACTATGAAAAATATATGCTCTTTTTAAATTGCACTTGGGTTAGGAAATGAATGAATAAAAAGTAGATTAATGAACCAGAGATTGCCAGAATATCTAATTTCTATGGTGTAAAGCGTTAATTGTAAAACAATGCAGTTCCAACCAAAATGTGTCAAAAAGAACACAACACTGTAGAACATTAACAGTTTGATAAGAAGTACACAGGTAGCCTGAGTGAAAAACATAAAGGAAATGAAAAAGCGTCTGTGCAACTGCATGGCTGTTTCAACTCTCTGGTGTTAAACCAAGTTCAACTGTATACACCTCAGGTATCCTCATCCAGTTGATTGATTACGTTTACTAAAAGAACTTACTCTCTTCCTCTCTACAGAATCACACAAAGTTCAGCTGGCAAGGACATGAAAAGGCATCTAATCCAAGGAGGACAGTTAAATATCAGCTATCTCAGGCAGATGTTTCATGAGGCCGCTCTGTTAATAGAGGCTCCTCCTCCTCAGGCAATCTGATCTATTGCATCCCTTTCCCCTGTTATCAGGAAGCTTTCCCTAATGTTTAACCTTAATTTCTATATACAGAATCATTTATGTGAGAAAAGATCATTGAGGTTAATAGAGTCCAATTGTTAACCCAGCACTGCCAGGTCTACCACTAAACCTTGTCTCCAAGTGCCATACATACACACATACAACTGTTATCATGGCTTTTCTCAGTCTTGTCTTCTCTAGACTAAATAACCCTAATTTTTTCGAGGTGCCTGCATCCATCATATTTTCAAAGCTCCATTCCCTTTTTTACTGGAAACTGTTAAATGCAAAGGAATTTTTTTGTAAAAATCAGATAACTTCTCTTGGACTTTGGAGATAAGTGAACAGGAAGGAATGGAGATTTACTAATAATACATAGCCAAGGAGATTCCTCAGGAAAACAGTGCATATTTTTTCAGCACAACCTTATGTCTTCAGCTCAGCAATAAGTATTCATTCTTACCTGTGACTGTCCACCATAAAAATAAAAACAAAACAGAGATGCCTGAAAATGTCAAACAGAAAAGAAAAGATGTCTGAAAATGCCAAATAGTTTCTCACAAGTCAAAAAGTCCAGAGAAAAACAGTCCTTTTTTCTAGAACTATCTAGGCTGTAAATAGCAGTAAACACCTTTCTGTTTTCATATGTTCTCAGTTTTGCTGAAGATCTATACCTGCAAGTTAGGCTCTATAGTAACTAAACATACCTCACCCCCAGTATTTTATCTTCCTTTTATTTCCATAGCTATGAATTCTTGAGTATCCAGACTGTCCAGAGTATTAGGAAGTGACACAATTTAAATGGCTTCACATTTATAATGCAAGATTGAAAAAGCTTAAGAATTATTCAAGATAGGCAGATTTCTACCAAACCCAGTTAAAAGCAAAATTTGAAAAAGACAATTTTCTTTTACTCTAACTTTAAAATCTTCACTGATTTTTTTTTCTTTTTTTTTTTTTTTTAACGGGTCAGGTAATAGTTAAATTTAGTTTCTCTTTGATCAATATGCATTTGCGTATTTTGAGTATCACAAAGGCCTGGGAATTATAATAGAAACCACTTAATAATTTACCTGTCAGTGTTCTTAGACACTTCCACAAGAAGGCCTTGCTGTTTAAGAAGCAACCTGAGACTCACCACTCAGACACATCTCATATAGTCTTGTTCTCACGCTGCAGAAATATTGTGCCTGAAGGGCTGTGAATAATCCTCCTTATGTCTAAGTATTATGGCTGGAAAAAAAAAAAATACAAACACAAAACAAAAAACCTCAACTACCCAAACAAAAAATCATCAAAAAATTTAAAGTATGTTTGAGCAGTAGTAGGCTCTTATCTGTGAGCCTAGAAAGACTTCAGCCTTTGCAACATTACAAGTGAGTTGCTGGCCCAGGAACAAGGTGGATTTGAGACTGGCAGCATGCCCAGAGACAGAACCTTGACCAAGGCAGATATTTCTGTGTCAGTCTTTAACATAGGCTAAAACCTGGCTCACACATCTGGTCTACAAGACGGCAAGAGGGAACATGACGTCCTTGCTCAGCAGTAAGGTCAGATTTTATTCACTGGTCTGTGACCTTATATCGGGTTTGCATGGGAATGTTTTGGTATTAGGGGTCTCCAGTCAGAAGCTATTTCCATGTCCAGTAGAACCAATGCCAGCCAGTTCCAGAACAGACCCACAGCTGGCCAAGGCTGAGCCCATCAGCAATGGTCATAGCACCATTAGGAAGGGCTGCTGTGAATCCTGATTTAGGCCAAGTATACCAATGGGTGGTTTAAGTTAGTTAAAGAAATCATCAGCAAAGGTGTCAATAAAAGCAAGTTTAATACAAATTTGCAAAAGTACAATAAAGTTTAGTGTCAAGGTTCAATCTACTACTTACTACATGGATGAAACATACAAAGAAAAATCAAATTAGAATCAATTTAGAATTATTTTCAGAGGTAGGGATGAAAGAAGTTTTAGCAGCACTTAATCACTGAGTAATGTACAAAGTGGTTCAATAGGATTTACTACAATTATAACAGTGTTTTGATTATAGATTTGAGATAGTAACACTCATACTACACTTGGTAGGGTGTATTTGAATCCATTCACATGTACACACACACACAGAGACACAAAGAAGTATGTACAAAGGTACTTTTTAAAAACTCCCCTTGACTGCCAGTGAAATGCTCATGTTGAATGCCTTGGTGAGAGCTGAGTCTCAAGAGTTGGGGTTATCAGTCCAGGTGCTATTGTTTTGGTAGTGGTTCTCTGAATCTTGCAAACTTGGGAGTTTGGGAGCTCTGAGAGGCATCTATTTCAGAGGGAAATGTTGATGCAGTCTGCTGCAGTCCTGCAGAGCTCAAAGGCCCTCGCTTAGGAACTCTTTTAGGACTACAAGATGATTTGCTTTAGTCATCTGTAAAATTTCCATCCTCAGATCAATGGAGTTTCCAAAACAACTGAAAATTGTTTCCAATACAATTAGATATTGTTTTCAAAACTCCAGCAACAGTGAATGCTACGATTCACCTCTGGTTGTGGTTCAGGTAGGGAATGTTCCAAGGTTGTATCAGACTACAATTTCTATTTGGAAATCTCTTGCTTTAATGATGTGCTGCTAATAAACCACAAAATATTTCACAACTTAACAACACTGATAACTTTCTATACAATGTCATAATTTTAGCTATTTCTTAAAATGTTATTTATTTATTTGTTTGTTTGTTTGGATAGCATTCCTTTTATAATTTTGGCATGGCACTCCTGAACCTGGAGATGAACAGCAATTTTCTCACCGCTTTTTACTGCATGGGAAACCTTGATGTTTCACAAGAGTAAAGATGAATTAAAATCCAAGTACAACGAACTAAAGACTAAGTATACTAAGTATACTAATAATTCCTGTGAACGACTTACTCCATACTTTCTTTTAGCTATAGTCTCAATGCAGATGTATCAAACCACATGTTGAACAAGACTTTAACCTGGCTTTAAGCTTTATGCTTTCTTTTCTCCATGTAGTTCTAAGTACGTTATGGGGTTACAAGTGTTAGAATTCCATAATAAACTTTTTGCCTGTCTGGTCTCGCATCATCACAACATTGTGTTTCTGTAAATTGTTTTCTTTTGCCATGCCACCAGCCACCACTGCCAGCTCTGTGGGGACCTGGGCGCCCAGAGGCATCGGCGGCACTGCCCACGGGGTGCTCACCACCCACTACAGGAGGGCCTGCTGCTGCCTCTCTGCCAGCGCTGCGGGGACTTGGGCACGGGGCGGCCAGAGCAGCTGCTGCGCTCATCACTGCAGGATGATCCCGCACCATGGCACCAACCATGGGGCTCACCCCCGCTAGCCCGTTCGACACCGGGGACTGGCCACCAATTGTGCCACCCTGCCATCACTTCCATAGCGCCCAAGCCACGCTGTGTCCAGTGACAGCGTGGTCCCGGTGGCAGAAAGCCAGTAGGAGCCAACGTGGGACGCTCTGAGCCATGGCGCGTCCAGCGACAGTGCGGGCTGCAGTAGGGGAAGAGCCAGCAATGGCTGCTGCCCTGCCGCCGGCTTCTGCCACCACTGCTTGCCCGGGGGCTGTGCCCAAGAGGAGTGGAACGGCCATTGGCGAGCACCACCTGACGGACTGGAGTGGGCGCGCTCAGCTGCCGCTTCTGCTGAGGGCCAGGGCAGGGACGGCGGGAGTCGCTCCTGGCAGCGGGTCACCGAGCCACAGTCGCAAGCATGGGTCAGACCGGCCCCATTCACGGCCGTGCCGTGACCTGCGCTCGCAGCCCGCTCTGGGGCCCCATGCAGTTGGAGGAGCCCTGTTCCGCCGCCCAGCCACTGTTCTAGGTGGGAGCAGACTCACGCACGCTGCGAGCCGCCGGGGTCCATCCATTTCACCTGCCCCACTCTCTCATGAAAACATTAAAAACGTTTTAAAAGACACGCCCCCTCCCCCCATTTTCCCGGCTAACCTACACCCCTTTCCTCACCCATAAGATACAAAAAAACTGATTAAGGGTGTAGTTTGGCTTTATGATTTGATTCACCATTATAAAAATGCCAAGAGTTACAGCTTCATTTTATCAGCGTGTTAAAATGATTTGCCACATAATAAACAAACCCATCTCATTCTATTTCTTTGAGTTCATCCTGGTTTTGAAAAGAGAATTTAAAATGCAGTTTCAATTATTATTTTCTGCAGTAATTATCTCACAGTTAGGAGCAAAGGGTGTGGGGCCACGACATTCTTAATCTTTTTCTTCTGTCCAGATTTTAATACTTGTTATTAAACAGGGTGTTTCTTTTCGGGATTACTTCACCTGCAGTTTCACTAATTCGTGGCTGACTGGAGCCAGTGAGTGTCCACCAGCACCATCTGCAGTTAAATCACAGATCAGGTGTGAACAACTGTAAAGCTGATTTTAAAATCTTCAAAGATGAAAGTTTGCTCACTTTCCTTCCCCTGTAAAACTAATAGAACAACATGGCATAAGAAACATCTTTCTTTAAGCTGTTTTTGAAAAGGCGGCATTTAATTATTAAAATTCCCAAAGTGATCTTTCGACATTAAACATAAAGGTTGACTCTTCACTGGAATCCTGAGGTGAAATGAATAGGGAAGAGCAGCCAGCAGGGAGCTGATTGCAGGTCCTTGATCTCCAACAGGTAGACCCCAGGGTATGTTAAAAAGTCATAAGGGCTACCTTTAAATGTTAGACTACAGATGCAAGCCCAGCATGATGCCACAACCCAGCCTACCTTCCCTTGTACCAGCTACCAGAAATGCGTCTGGAGAGCCAGCAAAGCTGAGGATTGGCCATCAAGGACTGTCTATTCTTCCCATCTTTAATTTTACCCTAATAGAGACACCTCTATTCTGAGGGGAGTCAAAGTCAGATGAGGCTCCTGACAGCTGAAGGTCCAAAAAGTCATCACAAAACTTGCAAGATGAGAATTTTGCCATTTTCATCTGCTACATGCCAGTTTAAAGACTCTTCTGCTCACACATCCATCCTGCCACTTCTGATGTTTAAGAAAACAGGTAATTCTATATTGTTTTGCCTTCCTCAGAAAATCAGGATGCTATTAGCAGAAAAATCTTTCACAGTGGATTTTCCAGTTTAAGTCAGTGTAGAACAAACAGTGACAAAAATTAGACTGAGAAGCAAAGATAAGAAAAAGGCATACCTACTTACACATACATGTTGATATACTTATAGGAAAGGGAGGCAGTATGCCACAAGAGGATGGCTGGTGATGATTGCCTCTCTCCTCTGATTAATTGCCTTGGTGTCAGGGAACAGTTACATCCATATGTATCTGCCAGTTCAATTCTTTTAAGTTTTCTGTCACCGCTTAACCATTGTTCAGCAGTGTCGAAAGCTGTTTAGCAGTCACATGTGTTTGCACAGGCATAGTTGTCAAGGTACAAATAAATCAGTCTGAACTTATTAATGATGTTAGTGACAGGCTGTAGTCAGGGCAGGGAAGCAGAAAGACTTACTCCAACCTTGCTCCAACCTTACTTATGCATATAACCATGAGTTTATATGTACAAGGTATATAGACACCCATACTTCAAATCACAAGGAAACCTGTGACTGATACTTTATTTCATAATTGTTCAGAATAAAATTTCTTTCCTTCTCCTCTGAATCATCCTACTTGTGGACTCCAATAGTATAGGACACTCAGTGCAGTTCTAGTACACTGTGTACCTGACTTGAGAAAAGAACAAACCAGGTAGATCTTGGTCTGATGCAGTACAGCTGTTTTTATCGTCTTTCGGCTAAGTAGTTTGTGAGACCATGCTCACGGCATAGTAAAATCCTGTTTCGTTTGCTTAAACTCATATAAAGAAAATAAAAAAGCACTAAGAACACTGTGTACATTGGGCTTCTCAGTTTGCTAATCACCACTGGCTTAAATTTTATTATTTGAAATAAAGTGATGAAGAAATTCCACTTCCATTCTTGACCCATATTTTTTCCTTTTTTTTTTGTGTAAATTATTAAAACATTTTGTAAGAGCCACAAAGCGTCAGAAGTCAGGTAAAAAGTATTGCAGCCCAAATTTGTCTCTAATCGGAGATTCTCAAGTTCATTTAAAGCTGAAGTGTTTCATCATTCAGGGGAGAAGAAGGAAAATCCTGATGTAGAAATGACAGCTGAATTAATCTGAATGCTTCAATATAACCAGGAGGATCCTATCTCCTAATTTATTAACTTTTAAATCTTGTAGAAATGTGGGCAGAAGAAGGAAATATGACCATCACATTAATTTATCTGTTAAAATAGAAATATGGTTTCTTTTCTCAACATCTGTATGGCTGACAGTGGACTTGACTCTAAATTCAATGTACTAAATTGAGGTTACCCAAAACATTTTCTATAAGAACAAGATTTGTTTGGGTTTTTTTTTCATTTTTCCAAGGTAAAACAAGATGGTAATTTGTAATGTCCCAAACAAGCTGCAAGTGACAATCACAAAGCCAGTGTCAGATGCTCAGATAATGAAGAAATATGTTTTTGACTCTCTCTCCACATCCCTAGTAGGACACATGAATGGAAAAATGAAAGAAAAAACAAAAGAAACTAAAAAGCAAGCAGGCACATTTTTTTATTAGAAGATCACTTTAATTCCCAGATTTAAGACAATTTACATTACTGACATAGTGGAATAAGTTCTATTAGGTTCTTTTTCCCCACACACACTCTGTTAATGAAAGAGATTAGAGAAAATGCAGTCCTGAGGATGGTAAGAGTCTAAGTCTGTTGATTCCTCTCTTATTCATTACACATTTAGATAGCCACTGTCCTGTACAGGCTCCTGAAGTTCAAATTGACTTACATGAAGAGCAAAAAAGAAAACATGGACAAGTGAAAGCCCATTAAACCTTCTTTCTACAATTTGAAATTAATTATATTAAATTATTAGATTTTTTTTTCATTTATAAAGTGAAGCTGCATATTCTCTATTTTTCTCCTTGGTACTCCTCAAATAAGAACACATTTGGTACACAGAAAATCTTCTTCTCTGCCTGTTATCAGTATGCCAGCTTTAACTGCTGCTTGCTGACTGCTGTGTAGTGTTCTTATTACTTTTAGATAATTTACACAATCACCGTAGACATTTTGTACTTTTGAAAGATTCATGCTGTACAGTGATTTCTTGTTTGACATGAAAAAAGTTTTCTTAGCAGAGAAAACCATTTCCCTAGTGTATTTCTTTGTATCCTCAGATGAACAGAAAAGATCCCTGAGGTGGCCATAATGGCCACATGATGAATTTCCCTCCTTTTTATTTGCAATAAAATGTTTTTCCACTTGTCCTTACAGGAAAGAAATAATGGTGAAAGTTAAATGAAATTGGTAGCAAGGTTTCTTGTTCTATACTTCAGCAGCCTTATACTCAAAGATTTCCCTGAGTTCAAAAGGATGGAGAGGAAGAAAGAGAACACAAATTATCTCCCGTTTTTTTGGGTGTAGTACTCAAGACACCACTATACACTGGTCAACTCAGTACTAGGTATTTATCTGGAAAATTAGGTTTTGTCTTTGCAATAGAAATGAAATAGCAAGAGAAACTGCTAGGTTTCAAGAAACTAAGATATACAAAATTGTCAAAATTTGGTTTTATCTTCAGATAAAAAGAGGCTTTGTAGTTTCTCACGAAGAAAGCGAAACCTCCTGAGTCACTTGATAGAAGTTTTCTTTACTTCAATACATGTATGAGTTTGATAGAAGTTACATTACTTCACTGTATTATATGGACTAATGGGAACCTAAAAATTAGGGATAATGAATTATTCCAGCATGATGCTGGACACAAACGATAATAAGGACTTGAGTTTGGAGGAGGGTATATGCTTGAGAAGGAATGGAAAATGCAGCTACCCCTAGGGTATCATAGGAAAGAAATGAACTGTATATATATGGAGACAAGAAGGAAAGTAGCTTTTATCAATTTTCTGTCATCCAAGTCCTGATTGTATCAAACATAACAGGCCACATTCCCAGAGCTAGCAACTGAAACAAGAAGTAAGCAAGTTAAAGAAAGAGTCACGTAAAATAACTTCCTGAATGCCAGCAAGTTAGTGCAGATTTGTTATCATCTGTGAATACTCATAACAAACAGGACAAGGGACAAAATACTCCTGCTGTGAAAAGATTGTTGAAATAGTCTGCACCAAGAGAGGAAGAAAACAGAAGAAAGATCCTGCAGGTCAAAAAGTGATGTCAACAGCAGCTGGTGCCAGTAACAGGAATGAATTCTTTACGACCCTGGAAGGCTCTTGAGGACTGAGAAGTGGTTGTAATGGACTGGATCTACCTGATATAGTGCCGGAAAACCATGTTTGCCAACACAGCTTTAAACTGGGGAATTGCTGGCAGACCAGAATCAAGTGAACAAGTGAACAAGTGGTGTGAGACAAGCTGAGTGATGGGGACAGAAGACTCTTGGTGATCAGTGGTCCAGGTTGAAGGGGCACAATCTCAAGGGTATGCATATAAATAAAGAAATGTTGAAAGAACAGATGAGTCGAACTCTCGCACACTTTCTATGATATCAACATGAGTGAGTCAAACTCTGAAGTATCTGTAGGCTAAAACATGCAGTACAGGGGATGGAAAGGAAGAGTTAAGAGATATGTGTGTGCAGTTGCTGGGTGATGATTTAATTGGGATCACGGCAACAATGAGAGATAACCCATATAGCTCAATTGCAGCAATAAATGGATATAGGCTCCTCAGGAAGGGCAGATCAGAAAGGCAAAATGCAGAGTCAGCCTTTATGTTGTTGCCGGCAGGGCGAGATAAGAAGTGAGACAAACACGCAGTGAAGGGAGAGCGCAGCTTTACTGGTGATGTCCGATGATCCAAAGAGGAAATTCATAACAATCTCTCCATTTTTATAACCTCCAGTGCCCACCCATTACACACTAGCCAACTAAATCCCATCTTATTACTATGCCCCTAAAACACCCAACAGGATGGTCACTTATTACCTATCCCCACCCCAGTCCAGCCCCTACTGGGCTTGGAAAGCTAACTCTTATGTTTTGACTTACTGCCCTGTTATCTATACAGAAGAATGCAAACATGTGAAAGACAGGCCATTTTCTGCCCTTAATATTCTAAGCTACCCAGCCGCCTAGCTATAGTGAATTCTCAAATCTTAAGCATACCCCTTAAGGCATCAGTGTGAGAGAGCATTCATGAGAGAATGCATACAGCTCAGCTGCAAAATCGGTGATGAGCCAGATGAGAGTTTATGGGTTAGGATTAGGGGGTAAACTAACATGGGTGATGCATTTCATTATGGTTTGATATCTATCTGAATTGATGTATACGAGCATGTATATCGTTAAGAAAATATAAAAAGATGCTGTGCATCTTCCCTGGCTGGAGGTTCTGCTGTAGTTACAGCACCCATAGTGAAAGCAGTGTAGGAAGAAGTGAGGAATATGGTCTCATAAAATTATAAATCACCTTGCTGAGATCAGTACTCAGAACTGGGAGGTACAAAAGATCAGTTGGGAGGCATATGAGAAGGTTGAAAAGACTGTCAAACTTTTTCAGCAATTGAGGTCTCACAAGAGATCTGTATTAATATAAAAACTGCAAACTGAAGATTATAATTTTTCAGTTGCTGTTATCACTCAACAATAGCACATCAGTGGAAGGTTAGTTTTACAGTATGATAAAGAAGCAGCAAGTTAGAAATTAGACAAAAGAGTAATTGCATTGTCTGTCTGGTTCTGCTCCACATAATCGAAACACTCTGCAAAATGTCTGCCTCTAAAGAACTTGATCCATGCAAGAACTACTGCACGTTTCGCAAGCAATGGTCAAAGCTATGTGGGAAGAGTACAGGGGGATGGCAAGTGGTGCTACAGTGCTCTCTGGTGGAGGGGAGGGGAAGGAAGAGGAGAGGAGATATTAAATGTAAGTTGAAGTTTAGGCCCACATCTGGCAGGACTTAAAAGATGTTTTTTCTGAGGTAGGACCTCAAAGATCTGATCACTGTGCTTAGAAGCTTGGTACAAAATCAGAGATTGAGAAATAAATATTTCTTCATTTGTAACTTCTATTTTCTGTTTTGCTATTAGGTAAATGAATACAAATCTAGCAGCCACTCTAAGCCTGTGAGAAGGCTTAACAGGTAACATACTACCTCATCAAAAAAAGGTGTTACTGCTACTAATTTTCAACAAAATCCAGTGAAGTCTTAGTCTGTTAGTCATAGGTGATGTAAACTCTTCTTACTCTGATTCATTTATTGGCAAAGGCTCATGGTTTGATTAAAGGGCAAAACCTTTCCTTTATTAGTAGGAAATTTTACACAGAGATAAATAACTGGGATAATAGAAAAATAAACAAATGTTTAACCAGATATATGTGTACAAGTTCTTGGAATTTATTTTAGAATGCTTTATAGCACTAGAGCCTAGAGGCAGGCAATAACATAGCTCCACACTTAAAGAAAGATCTTTCCTTTAAATACTAAGTAGAGAAGAGAAAAGAATAAGCCCAAAGTATTGTTATACCCTTTATCAGAGCTGGTATTTTGGTATAAAGAGCCTGAGTCAGCAAAACACATAAATGCATGCTTAATTTATTTAGTTCTTCAGTTATTTTTATGTGTTTTCTGGTGGAACAACAGTAAGTACATTCCTTATGGATGTGCATGAGCGTTTTTTTGACTTGTTCACACTCAGAAAGGATCTGTGAGACAAAAATATCACTTTGCCTGGGAGAAGTTCTTCCCAGCATAGTATCCTAAACCTCTTAATTAGGAAATTTTAGTCACCCAAGGCCACCTATGTAGTCTATGTAACTGGATTTAGTAAAATTATTTTCAAAGTCTTATACTATCCTACCCCAAAATACATAGTGACAGCATGGTAAGAGAATTACAGGGGAGGTCTTTAGGAGTGGAACATACTATAAAACAGCAACTGATGATTCCTTTGCTGGAGTGCCATTGTTTGGGTCAATATTTGCTCTGCAAGTTAATGTTGGCTGAGCATTAACATGACATAAACGTGTTTTGTACTGATATCTGCCAATATGTAGCAGGGAGCTCATACAAACATTTCTCCCTTGACCTTTCATTAATTATTTCAAGGGCCTGTGTCCCTGAACACAACAGCCTCAGAGCCATGGAAATTTGGGTTTGTCTTCTTCACTTTCTTGAAATCAAGGAAGAAAACAATAGGCCAACACAAATGCTATACTCTTGTTTCAGAGCACATTGAAAGTCCAGAGGAAGTTTGCTGGTGCAACAAAGCCCATCTGTACTTAGAGGAGAAAGACAGACTTAGTATTTCTAGCTACACCTGGAATAATTCAGCTCCAGGTTATTTTTTAATATTATTTTCTTGAATTGTCTCTAAACTTGAAGTATCTTTATGGAGACAATGCATTATCATTGGAGAAGTATAAACTTTGAGAAGCAAGAAAATAATTCCAAAATTCCAGTTGTCTTTGTGGTATTATTTCTAACTAGATATTCAGAGAAATTCCCTCCTGCTGTGGTCAGTTGAATTTTATAACACCTATGTGTTTGGTGGTACTGATGTCTTGGAGAACCAGGTCATGCACAGTCACTGATGGGCCAACCTGTCTGCCTTCACCTTTCAACTTCTAGATTCTTGCAGGATCCTGATCTTCTTTCTTTCTCAGATTTCCAGTTGTTGAAGAGTAAAGATGACTATATCATCAGAAGTGAATATTAGTTACCATTTGTATGACAAAAAAGTAAACACCAATTATATCCTTAATATCGTTACTTGTGTTCATCCAAAAGAATTTAGAAACTAGACTTTTCAATTTATGCAAACAAGATTAATGAAGAAGTTGTTTTCTGGAGGAGAAGAAACTGCTTCGTGAGAGCCTGTGCATTACTCCTGAGATGTCTAATATCTCTCCATTAAACTATATTGTGATTCAAATTCAAATGCACATTTTCCTTATATCTTCAATATTGCAATTTTCTGTCTATGAGTTGATGTTCATGTATTGGATTTTTCTATTTAATCATCAGTGTTTTTGGAAGTTACACAGGAATTCTTTTTTTTTCCCCTCAAAAAGTTGTCTCCCAGACAGATAAAACTCCATCACAAGGATAATTCCTCTACTGTGACTCAGGTGCTGCAAGGTAAATTACCTATTTTTATTGGTTTTATTCTGTAAATGAAGAGAAAATTTTCAAGGAATGTCCTCGAGTAAATGAATGTATGTACTTCTGCAAGTCATTTGTAGAAAAATTAGATGCAAAGTAAAAATTCTGTTTAACTTTCCCCTGTATTACCACATGGTGGCCACATAACCCCAGCGATGTAGGCAGCTGCTGCAGGAACGCTGAGAAACCCTTGATAATACCACTACCTGTTTTCCATGCATCCCACACAAAAAGATTTGATCTAGAAAAATGTCTTCTGTGCGAGTCCTACAAACTCACTAACTCTTCTAAAAACTCGGGCAATATAATTGCAAAAACTATGCAGTCTTGTTATTGAACTGGTAATTTAGGCAGAAACTAGATATAATCAAAATACCAGAAGTACAATCATAAGTGAATGAGAATTGAAAAAAAATCTTGTAGAAATACCCGAAATCCATTTTCAAGTTCTTCTGAAAATGAATCAATTTGCTGCAATAAACTACAATGCTTAACAGTATAACACATAACATAAATATCATAAACATATCAGTGATGCATTCATTACATCAGCTTCTGTATTAAAATTGGTCTATTTTAAGACAAACACCAAATTTAATCTGTGAAATATTTCTACAGAAAACTAAGCTCAAGTCTAATGCAGGATTAGATTGGGAAAACTTTTATCATTACCACAGTTTTCCTGGTTCAGTCCTCAGTATAATACACAATGCCTCCCTGGCAGCTGAGAATCATATTCGAGTATTTCAAACACCTCCCACAAGAATGATACTGAAAGGGTTTGATACACATCACCTGCTCCCCTGGGATGCCTGGGAAATGCTCAAGAGCCTGACTTCAATGAGTTATCAAAACACATGTCAAAATTCATAAAGGATTACATATAAAGGCCAATACATAGAAAATGGGGGGAAGTCCCCCTGTCAGACTTTTAACTGACTTTGAACCGATTGGAGATTGTTTTTATTTCCCCCAGGAATAGTTTTATATTGTCGGGAAAAAAAATCAAAACCTGAACACTTTCCACGCCAAATAGTGAATTAAAGACATTGCCAGAGATCCTTGTAAGAATTGTGACTCTAATGCCACATACATCCACCATCTGCAGTGAGAATGGTGTCCTCCTCTCTCCTCCTCACGTGAGAGAAAAGGACTTGCTAGTAGTCATCCTTGCTGCATTGTGAAAGAGGTCCTTTGCTTAGAAAACTGTTCCTTAAACTGGGTGGGAACATGACATGACTGAACTGCATCTCTCATGAGGCACTGTGACACCTCATCTCCAAAACAAATATTACATTTTGTTTACAAAACCCAGAATATTTTCAGGTTTAGACCCTCTCCTTTTTGAGTCTAATTAAGTATTGAAATTTTCAATGGAAAGCAGATACTTCTCTCAAAGTACTTTCTGTCTCAGTTTTTTTAATTTGAAACAAATTTTAAATGGTGGCGTTTGAGCTACTTGCAAAATCTTAGGAGATATCTGATATAAATTGGAAAATATGCTGTTTTAAAGCAATCTTGTTTAAACTTATTAAATCCCTTTAACCTGTAACACTGTATGTCATAAAAAACATCTGTAGGAAGAGCTTTCATAAGGACTGTTCAGCTTTGTCTTAACTCGGACAACCTGTTGGAGATGATCCTGCTTCTAAAGGGATGCCTCTTACAGATTCCCAAAGCAAGCCACACAGAACCAAAACAATGGACTTCATAGGTCATAGAATGATAGAATCATTAAGGTTGGAAAAGACTTCCAAGATCATTGAATCCAACCTTTGACCAATCACTACCTCGTCAACTAATCCATAATACTAGATATTTCTTGAACACTTCCAGGGATGGTGACAACATCAACATCTCTAGGCAGTCCATTCCAGTGCTTAACCACCCTTTCAGTGAAAAAATTCTTCCTGGTTTCTAATCTAAACTGACATAGCTTGAAGCTAAGTCCTCTTATCCCATCTCTAGTTGCCTGGAAGAAGAGGCCAACACCTGTCTTGCTACAAACTTCTTTCAGGCAGTTGTAGAGTGATGATGTCCCCCTTGAACCTCTTTTTCTCCAGGCTAAACACCTGCAGTTCCTTCAACCCAACTGCTTCTTGCATGACTTATTCTCTAGGCTCTTCTACAGCTTCATTGCCCTTCTCTGGACATGCTCCAGCACCTCAGTGTTTTTCTTGTACTGAGGGGCCCAAACCTGAACACAGGATTCAAGGTGCAACCTCACCAGTGCCTAGTACAGGGACTGTCACTGCCCTGGTCACAGCTGCCCACACTATTGCTGATACAGGCCAGGTTCCCCTTGGCCTTCTTGGCCACCTGGGCACATTGCTCGCTCATGTTCATCTGCTGGGTTTAAATTGATCCCCTGGTTGTCCTGTATATGCTGTGTGATGGCACTCAAGATGATCAGTTCCATAACCCTCCCTGGCACTCAGGAAGTTGGGAGTGCAGGATGCAGATTTGACAAGCTGAGTGGTCTTCATGGCAAAGTCTTATCCCCACTGACCTACAACCCACTGTATGGTCCATATGCCCAGGTCTGCTGACAGAACCCTTTCCACTGCTATTTTGTGCTACAGTTCCTCTCAGGTGATTTCAGTTTCTGCAGAAAAATACAAACAACACTGGTGTGACAAAGTTTCCTTCCTCATTGCAAAGAGAGTGTAGTGGTTTAACCCGGGCTGGACACCAGGGGCCCACTACAGCAACTCTCTCACTCCCCCCTGCAAACAGCAGAGGAGAGAAAATATAATGAAGGGCTTTGTGAGTTGAGATAAGGACTGTAAAAGATTTCTCACTAATCACCACCAAAGGCAAAACAGACTCTGTGTGGGGATATTAATTACATTTATTACTAACAAGACCAGAGCTTAAGAATGAGAAAGATAGGAGACACCTTTCCACCTCACTCCTTCCTTCTCCATGTTCAGCCTCCTCTCCCCCAGCGATGCAGGGAGACAGGGAATGGGGGTTACGTCAGCTGTTGTTTTCTGCCACTGCTCAGGGAGAGGAGTCCTTCCCCTGCATCCCGTGAGGTCCCTCCCATTTGAGACAGTTCTTCATGAACTTCTCCAGCATAAGCCTCTCCCACAACAGACAGTCCTTCACAA
>VYZS01020693.1:8867-24716 GCA_013400695.1 Neodrepanis coruscans | reverse complement strand
TCCGATCTCCTGATGCAAATTGCCATTTAAGCCATATGAAGAAGGAACTACTTGCAGTAAAGTATGTATTTATTTCAGCAGTGTGAGCTTTTGGGCTTCTTGGTATCAGAAGGGGATCAATAGAAGCCACTTATGATCAATGTTTCCTTTAGTGCCAGGAGTCATACTATTTTTCTGCCTATGTGAAGCTATTTCTGTCTTCTGGATAGTGCTTTCATTCTCCAGCACAGTCCCTATTTGCCAATACCATCTCTCATTACCCTGTGTGTGGAAAGGTCTGGTGGCAGTACAGCTTTCCTCCCAGAAAAGTAAAGAATGAAACTGGATGCTGGACATAGCAGTATCTCTCCAAGCTTTTTTTCAGTGAGGCTGCTGCACTATCTGCACTTCAATCACAAAAGAGTGGAAAACACAGAGGTCAAAATTCATGTTGCACCCCAGGATATGTTGGCTGTACATGTGCATAAATACTCACCTGGTCTCTCTGAACAAAACTAAAATCAAAGGCTATATATGAATTATTTTCCATTAGCTCCATATATAGAAATAATTTTAAGCTTAAGCAAAATGGTTTTAAAGTGTGAACAGGAATTTCAATCTCAGACGCCACTGTGTACCACCATCTCCTCCCAAAAATGAAACCAGAAAGGTTTAGAAGGATGGTACAGATGTGCAAGACATCAGCTTTGATATAAATGCAATATGAGCTGCACTAGTGTGAGCATCCATGAAGAATTAGGTTGTGAGAACTAAGAACTAGGCCAGGGCTACTGAGCTCAGGTTTTGCAGGACTGTGCTAACACAGCTATAGCTGTTCACGACTTGAGCTGCTGCATATGTTCAGCATTGTAAGAACACACCTTCTGTCACTCAGACATTTCAACAGGACACGGCAAGAGATAAAGAAGCTTGTAGGTTTTCCTATGGGCACAAATATTCCTTTCCAGCTCCTCAGTGAGTTGCTCCTTTGCTTCATGAAGGAAAATATGCAATTGCAACATGGCAACCAGGTATCCAGTTTATTAAAGTGAATTCTCTTTCATTGTCTTGTGAAATCCCAGCTCATTGCAGTACAGAATATTTTTGCTTTGAATGATTAAGCCTGTCTATCATGCGTTTAGAAAGGATGGTCTCTTTTACTTATCCATGCATGTAGTTACTGTGTGTGCCTGCAAATGGAAAAGATTACCCTTTCACAGACACTGCAATACCACAGTGATTGAACTCAGCTTCACAGAAAACATTCTTATTATAATGGATCACATAAAAGAAATCAGAAGTAGAAAAAGTTAACTTCTGTTAACTGATCAAACAGTATTCACCCTCCAGGTATACATAAGTCACTTAATCTCTCTGCAGTCTTTGTTCAGCAAGAGACATCATGTCATGGAAAAATTAGTCTATTTGGGGAACCCAGCTACTGCTGATTATGAACTTTTCATGCTCTACAGTGCATTTATTTTAGAAGCATTCTAGTGCTGTGAAATCTCTTTCAAAATTAAACTTGGGAAAACTGCCATTTGCCCTCAATCACTTTAGCAGAGAAAAGGGAAACTTGCACTGTCTGTATTTCAAATCTTTAAAGTAACAAGCCATTATGACTTCTTTTAATTATTTATTGCTTTTGTGTTTCATAATCACCTCAGCAAAAGGTTTGGCGATTATGGTTTTAAGTTTTTAAAAATACAAAAATTAAAAAAAAAATCTTAGGAACATTTTTATTTTTAGTTAAAAATCTAGGAAAATAAAACCATTTTCCAACCTGAGTAACATTTTACTTATTAATTTAAAAAATATATTTATTAGGATCACAAAATCATTTAATTTGGGAAAGGGCCTTAAAATCACATTTAGTCTAATCACAAACCCAATATTGTCATATCCAGCTTGAGATTGCAAGAACATCTGTGAGCCAAATTAAAATTGAAAAGCTCTTTCAGATTATTAGCTGAAAAGCAGTCCAACCCAGAAAACATTGTTTATTAAAATGTAATTTGATAATGGAATAGGTTCAATTACTTAAACTAAAAATAGGGTATAAAATAAGGTTCAGAAATGTCTCGAGGCAACAAGAAGAAAAAAATGCCCTATTGCAGGAAAATTATTCAGCTCATATAATGCTAAAAAATGTCATAACTTTTCAAATCATTGTCTTAATTGAGAAGAATTGATTTTTCCACTCTGAAAAACTTGGGAACTGTTTCATCTTGTTAAACATATCTTAATGAAAGAACACCCTTATTTGTGTAATTGAGAATGTCATGAATTTTTCAGCTAAATTTACTGCACAGAAGACCATAACTGTGCCCTCAGAACTGTAATCTTTTAGGTCACTGATTTCAAACTTGTGTCAAGAACTGTAAATCAAGTGACTTTCCAGCTATTTTTGCTATGCTGTGACAGGCATGGCCTGTGATCTGTCTGAAAGCTGAAATCAGAACTTCTAAACCAGGTTTTGTTCTCATGGGGTCACATTGAGGCATAAATGTCTTTCTGAGAGACTTTAGGTCCAAGATACTGGACAGACATAAAAATCTTTTTCCTCATCATTTTCACATCAAATTTTTAAATTAACCTACGTTGGACAGGCCATCCAAATGGAGATCCAAAATATAGAAAGCAGTGTGGAAACACAAAAAGCTTCAGGAAAATATTTTCAAATTCTCCCTTGAATTTGGATAAGTGAATTAAATTATATCTATATTTCTTTACCTGAAGAGCTGTGCTAGAGGCCATTTATGCATATAGTATATAGATATTTTCTGAGTTTCATTTAGGGTATGTTAATATAACCTCTTCTGAACTCAACATTAATCGTGAAGTTAAAGTGGTACAAAATATTTAAATGGAAAGATTTGCTTACAATATTTTTTTCACCTTTGTTTTCTGTTTCTTAAATGGGTCATTTTCCCTCAGTCAGCAGCATAACTGTGGAAATACAGATTATAGCATCTGTGGACTACAGAATACTGCCATCACCAAGCACAATTAAAATCATGTAGAAGGTTGGAGATATATAGCAAAAAAAAATCAGAGATATGTTTTTAAAAGAAAATCACTTGCAAATTTTTTCCATATCATCTTATTTGATGACATTTAACATTTCCCAGGGTAAGCATTTTTCAAGGTCCTTTAGGTAAGAAGATGAACCTCTTTGCATCATCACCTCGCATGTCACATTGTGCAATACAAAAATCTTGACTAAATGGTCATAAGTGGATAGTTCACATAATAAGAAACCAGGATAGTTCACATGATAAGAGACCAGGATAGTTGCATAACAGTCTTTTATTTTCATTTCAGGAAAGGAAAGGATCTGGAAGAAATTTTGGAAAACGGATGTTGTTGACCCTGGCAGATGAAAAGAAATACTTTCACTCACGTAATTAGACTCAGGAAGTGACAAAGAAACCTGTGAGATCTTTGCCCATAGGTTTAAATCAGGAGAGAAGCAAGGGGACAAAATGGATAGGGAAAGAATGCTTGAATACTTGAGGGCTTGAAATACTGAGCCTAAAAAGAGTGTGCTTTTTGAAGAAAGTCAAAGTGGTTCAAAAAAGCCTTAGTTTAAGTTGTCTGGATGATTAACAATTCTTCCACAGGACATGGGGGAGCAAAAAGTTGTTTCTTGCAATAGGATTTAAAGTTTAAGGACATTAGGTCATTTTAAAAAACCCCACTGAACAACCAAGAACAAAATAAAACAAACAAAAAAACCCCAACAACAACAATCCCCCCGACAATCCCCACAAACAGACAATAATATCCACAGAAAAAAACCACAACAACCCTCCTAAACATAGCAAAACAAACAAAAAAACCCCACAAAAAATATCAAAAAACCCACAGCCAACGCCAATTCACTTTCCAATGGCTTCAAGCCTTGCTAAAATTTGGAAGACAAATTTAACTGCAAAGACAATTTCTTTGCCTGGGCAATACTTTCAGTGGGAAAGCTGCTATTTCTGCATCAGATACAGAAGTACTGCCTGAAGAGTTGAAGCCCACTCCTGATATCCTACCTTCTCTAGTGGATTTGCAGGACTGAGTTCAAGTCACAGAGATGATGTACCAAATACCAGCTGCTGTACAAAGATTAAAGCAATCTGAACTTGAAAAGGAAGTGCAGTGTAGTTGCACAATGATTAGAGCAGTAGAAGACCAGCTTAACAGCAGTGTTACAGATAACCAGAGTAAGACTGGATGTCTTCTAAAGAAGGTAGGGTATCACACAAGAAAAGATAATCCATGAAATATAGGCTCAGCAGGAAGGAAAAAAATGAGGTCACATATTCCAGCAGAAATTCTTGATGAAATGTAGCAAAAAAATGGGTTTGACAGGACAGAAACCTGAGAGAATCTGCTCATTTGAACTAGCTATGCAATTTACTTCATTTGCATTAATATACATAAAAAATGGAAAAGAGCATTAATTAGTACAATTTCAAAGACATTGAGATGGGGGTTTTTTTGCCTTATTTTGATCCAAAGATATCATTACAGAGGTAAAAGTCAAATAGGCTATTTAGCAATTTTTTTTATCTGTTTTTTTAAATGCAAAATAATTACGCAAATGCTTAGTAAGCGTAGTCCTGTTTACTCTCACTTTTCTTACAATGTCCTCTCCATATCAACTGCATCTTCTCTAAATTTTTAAAGAATTTGTATCATACAGACTTCAAGTAGGAATATCTAGACCAATAAAAAAGATGGGAAGTTATTGCTACAAAGGCATGAATCCATAGGAAGTTTATGGATATGTATGTCATACTGGATCAGGTCAGTAGTTCATCTGATGTAGTTCCCTGTCTCCAGTGTTAGGATTGCTAGGTTAATCAATGGAATTGTCAGGAAATGCATGCAGAGAAACACAACAAATCTTCTGCCTACACTTAAGAACATGATTACAACCTTGACAAGTCAAGTGGCAATGCTGCATATTGAGATAAGCCCTTGCAGATCCCCCAGAAATCTTTGCTTGGGTGTTTTCTTCCCCTTGCTTTGCAAATTCTGAATATCGTTTCTAAGCGAATAATTTCTCCCCACTAGGAAAACACAGTTAGTTTAGCTTCTCTTTACATTACCACTGGTACAAAGAGTGAGAAACATGTAGTGGTTTGAGCTGTCAGGTCCCACACTCTGGCAGAGTGACAAAATTGTAGTTGATTTTTCCCCAGAGATGTTTGTGTCTTTATTTCCCTGCTTTGCAGTCAGCACCAGACTAGAGAGTTAAACACATTATTAGCAATCAGCCTGGGTTGAGTGTAACAAATCTTCTAAATGAGAACAGAAGCACATTTAGCACAGGTCAGTGTGGGGAGCAGGTACAAGATACATCTATCTTCTGCTCCATGTATCACCCACCACATCAGCTGACCCAACGACATGATGATCACTTCAACCTCAGCATCTGCTACCCCAGTTAAATGAATCTGTACTTTACTTCATTGTATTACTTGAAGTTAAGACAAAAGGAAATTCTAATGACTCTACAAAAGATATGCCGTCAAGAACATCATGCTTGTGGTTATTTTGATTGTCCTAAGGACAGAGTTTTATAAACTAGAACCATGTTTTTAGCCAAAGGTTACTCCTTTGGAAAGAAAATTGGAAGATCATGGGAGCATTCCTTAAAATAAGGAGTCTTGCCTTAAAGTAAGGAGGGGAAATGTTTAATATTTCCTATGGGAGATACATTCATTTGATGCTTTCCTTCCTGGAATACTCCTGGTAGCCAGCTTCAGGGATGTAAAGTCATAAATCACTTCTCATTTAAAAGGTAAGCTTAATATGCTGAGGTAGAATGGTTTTCTTTGTTATTTGTAACTGTCAGGGAGTTGTACTGCTTTGTATCTGCAAAATCACATTAAAAATATTTCTTGGTTCCCTCCAGCTAATCCCCTACAAAGAACCCACCAAATTTACGGAAAGGCAGCAGACAGTTCTGTTCCTGGTCTGACTGAGCCCAGACCATCCTTTGATGCAACAAAAACATTGTATTCCCACTTAAAGAAAGTTTTATTCTGCCTCATTACAGAGTACTTAAAGTTATCATGGAGATCACATGGTATCATATTCCTGTTTATGATTCTTTTTCATGGTTTGCCAATACAGAAATAAAGTGTTAGCTAGAGATAGTAACTTACACAACAGTAGCAGGAAGAAAAGCTAGCTCAAGACTTTCAAAAGCATTTAAATGCATAAAAAACTTTGGTGAAGTGGGTGAGGAGGGAAGAACTCCTTTTCCTATGGCAGTAAAAGGAATAATGTATTACTCTCAAACTGAGACTTCATTTTATGTTGCCTTTATGCATAGAAATAATTCTCCAGTGCTGTCACCTGGACATCAGTCAATAAAGTGTTTCTTTTAACTTTGCTACACAGGACTGTTTATAATTAATGAATTCTACAGTATTCAAGGGGTAATAATTAGCTGAGTGCTTACTGTCTCATTTTTAAGCAGTGCACAGTTATTTATTATGTATAATGGTATATGGTTCTCTGTGAGAAAAAGATTAGAGAAAAAAAGGTATCATACATTAAAAGCACAATATTGTAAAAGCAATGTATGCCCATAAAATCCCTGGGATTTACTGTATTCTGTTATTTTGCAGCTCTTGTACTGTAAATGAAAATACATGACAGGTACTGCATTAAAGCTGCAGTAAACCAAGCTTTAAGTACTAAAAGGAATATCATCCACTGTTTTTTCAGTATAACTCTTCCTCTAAGAATTCTATATACTAGGGGCAAGACCCTTAGGGTTAGATTTAAATTATAGCTTCTTAGTGTAAAGAACTTAAGACATTCTAGAGGTTTTAATTTTGCATTAATCTCCAGTATATGCCTGCTATGGAATCCTCTAGGTGGTTTAGAGAATGTACACAGAGTTGTTATATTTTAAAAGCAAGATTGTCTCTTGTCTTCCATATACACTGGAGAGTAAAGAAATATAGAAGGGTTTTAATTCCTTGCTGGTTTGGCTATCTGCAAGGCATAACAATGGACAGAAGATATGTAGAGGAATCTCTTTGGAGACACTCCTGTTCTTCCCATTTGCACAGAAGGGAGATAAAGAAATATCATTGAGAAATCTACAAAAAACTACTTTACTTGTAAAGTAAAGTATAGATTTTAGAAATAGATATTAGAAATGAGCAAACACGGGGGAAGAAATCATCTGTTGCTGGAAGTAATGCTCTACCTGGAGTAAATAGACACTAAGTAAATGTACTGTGAATTCCATTGCTGTGTTTTTCACTTATTTGCTTCTGAAGCAGTACAGCAATGTGCTGCCCCTGACTAATGAGATATTCTGAAATATTTCCTTCTCTATGTCCAAATGTACAACTATGTACAAATGTCTCGACAGCCAAAGAAAATTTCCTAAGTTTGCGTAGGTTAAGTCTGAAGGGAGGAAGAAACAGATGAAATCCATTTTATATTAAACCAGACAAGTAAATAAATGTTGTTATGAACATTAGAAGGTAAAATATCCACCCAGCTCAGACAAACTCCATAGAATAACACAGCCCTAGAATAATTATTTGCTGTGTTTTCTCCCTCCTGAACATCATAACCATGGGGCTGCAAGTCTTACCAAATGCAGTTCTCATCCCCTGAGAAAATTACCGCTTTTACCTTAAATCAGGAAATAAAATGTTGAAATGCTATTTTAAGTGGAGGCAAATCTCTTTTATTTTTTTTCCTAATTGTTGTGGGTTAGAAAAATAAAGCCAGTTTTCCCTTTCCCCCCCCCTCAGTGGGGGGGATGGGGGACGGGATGGGACGGACGGGGTGCAGGACATGTGGCGTACAGAAGCCCCCCTCCCCAGTGGCGCTCTCGGGGGACCCAAGGCCTTGTGATCGAGGCGGGGCGTGGGACCACCCCGGCGGCGCAGATCTGCTGAGCCGCCTGGACGAATGTGCCGCGTTCCTGAGTGCGGCGTGGGCGGGCGGCGGAGCCGCACTCATCCGGTGGGAGCAGCGGATCCCCGCCTCCCCTCCGCCCCTCCCGGTTCCCCCCCGCAGGGTAGCGTGACCGTCCTTAGTTGGGACTCGGCACTGCCGCAGCCCCTGCGGCGTCGCATGACACCGGTGGCGCAGGCGATGGCGGTGGGAGTGGCGGCACCTCTTGCCACCATGCGTGCGGCAGTCCTGGCTGGGCGCCGCCATTGCCGGTGCACTTCCGGCCCGTCCCGGCTCTTCTGTGCGCACGCGGGGCCAGTGCCACTTCTGGTCCGGCCCGGCACTTCCATGAGCGATTGGGGCGTGGGGGGCAGAGCCCGGGTGCTAATCAACCAATTGGAGAAAGGCTGGTCCCCTGAGGGCCACCTGCACATGCGCAAAGAGGGGTCCCCTATAAAAGGCGGGAGCGGACACCATTTTCTCTCTTTTTGGCGCGGGACATCGCCATAGCAGCATCACTCCCCGTCCCTGCGCTGAGTCTGACTCCCACATGTGGACGGATTAGTGACACAGCGGCTACAGCACAGTGTGGTATTCCTGGGGGTGGACTGCTTTCAGGGTCGCGTTTTCTCGTAATTTCCTGGAGGTGGACTCTTTCGGGGTCGTGTTTCTTGTGATTTCCTGGGGGTGGACTGCTTTCGGGGTCGCGTTTTCTCGTGATTTCCTGGGGGTGAACTCTTTCGGGGTCGTGTTTTCTTGTGGTATTTCCTGGGGGCTGGACTGTTTTTTTGGAGTCGCATTTCTACGCACTTTCCCGCGCTGAGTCCTGCCCCCCGTGGGCGGGCAGATTAGCGATTTCAGTGGCCATAGCCCGGTTTAAAGACCACATCTTTCCATCAGCACTGAAATTCTTTCCCAGGATTGGGGAAGGGAGGGGGAGGGGGGCTCGCGGTTTCTAACTGTCTGAGTGTTTTTCTTCAGAAAGCCGAGCAGAGGCTCGGTGCTACTGTAGGGTCCTCAGGTCGGCTGCAGTACCCCTGGGAGAGCTGAGGTCGCGGTCTTTTTCTAATTATCCTGGTGTCTCTTCCAGAGCCCCCTACAGAAAACCAGCACTATCCCAGAGCTTTCCCATCCCAGCATGGGGTCTGAGAGAGCTTAATTTGTCTGTTTTTGCACTTTATTGTCAGTTTTCTGTGTGTGTGAAATAAACTGTGTTACTTGTGTGTTTTCTTTTTGGGTGTGTGTGGCTTCTCTCAGACATCTCTTGTCAGTACCACACTTCTTAGTGGTAAAACCACGACACTAATGCTATGGTCAAGATGTTGGATTGAGTTCTTCATTAAATACCTATTAATTTGCAAGGCAAATTCAACCACCCTGAACATATATTTATCTCTGAAGTATCTTTGCAAACAGTTGAGTTTTGATCTGTTACATTGGTAGAAGGAACATCTAATTTTATTTAACTCTGAGATTTTGCTGGACATTTGTAATGGTTTGGGTTAAAACCACAGAGGAAGACAAAGAAAAAATAACTCTTTCTCCTATGCCTACATCCTGGCTGGGAGGAGTAGCCAGGTTACCAAGGTTTTTTTTCCCATCAGCCCGGGAGACCCAGAAGGAATGCTGGGAAAGGGGGCTGGACTATAGCTCAGCCTGGGAGAGCACGTTGTCTCCTCTCTTTTTCCCGGGAACTCTAAGCTGAAGGCATCTCTTCTCAAAACGGCTTTTTGAGGACCTTCCCTTCCCCTCCGGACCTTCTGCTGCCTGCTGTCTCTTCCTCCACGGAGTTTGTCCTGAGTTCCCACGGCTTTTCACCTTCCTCAGCCTAAAGTCATCGAGAGGACTTCTCCACAGACACACTGCGTCTGGAAAAGGAGTGCCGCTTTCATTTTCACAGATACATTTTATTTTATTCTTTTCTGGGAGGTTTGCGGGTGCCAGCCTCTGGGTTGTTAGTTTGTTTCTTTTTTTTTTTTCTCTCTCTTCTCCCAGCGTGACCGCAGGGAGCGGGGGGTGGGGCTGGGTTGCCCTGTCGGGAGAGTGTGATATACATTCCCTTCCCCCGGCCCTTCTCAGGTTACAGCGTGTAGGCGGGGTGTGTGTGTGTGTGTGTCTGTCTGTCTGTCTGTCTGTCTGTCAGAGGGAATCCCGACTGGTCATAATTGGGCAATTACCCCCATTTATTCCCCCATATATCTACCCTTTAATAAATTGCTGCCTTCCCTATCCGTCTCTTGTCCATTGATAAAACCTAATATCGTCCAAAACCAGGACAACATTGTTGGGCTGTACTACGACTATGCTACAACTAGCCTAAAAGGTTTAGGCAAAGTGTGAGTAGCTGTGAGAGTACTGCTTTCTGCTGCTGCAGATGTGGCCTGAAGCCATTCATTGCCTCCCTGTCCTCCCTCAAGAAACAAAATAACCAAAAAAATATATTGGACATGAAGTGAACTGGAATTTTTCAAAATGCTGAAACAGGAGTCAACAGCTGAAGAAAGGCTTTGAGTTTCTACATAACTGATATAATCAACTCCTATTTATTTTACTTCATGTTTTCTGTGGATCTACCCCTGAACAACTGATCTATCTGAATTATCAGAGACTTCCCACTTGTATTCCTAACACAAGACAAAACCCTTACCATATTAAAAGAACAGGGGCAGTTTCAAAGGATTGTGACTCCATTTCAGGTATCTATTGGCACTCAAGTCTTTAAAAATATTTTTGCATCTGCCTCCTTACCCAGAGCAAAATTGTTGTTGAAGACAAATAAAATTCACCTGTCTCTATCCAAAATCACAAACGACGAAGGATAAATTCAGGAAGTATTGTGGAACTATTTGTTAGCAATGTGAATAAAAATATAGCAATGCCATTTTTTTAAAGAATCTTTCTGAGTTTTTCAATGCAGATCAATACCATGATGCGTTGTAATGGCTTTCATAAAATTGTTATGGCACTACTGAAACTTCACTCCTGTCCATCACTTCCAGCTGCCCATTCTAATGCCTGACTGGATTACTTGTCATCTTCTGTGCTAGTGCTAAAAACCATTTGCTGGAGAGAGCATGGCCATTTTTCTTTATTATGCCAGCTACTACCAGGCTAGACTGCAAAACTACACACTTCATCTTGCAAGTGACACACACTACTATGTGTGTTAAAGTGGTGCCCAAGCATCCTAAATGAGATCAGAGGTGAATCCTGTTCAGCATCATAGAACCACAGTGGGAGCCATAAGCAGTTTACTAACTGTATAAACAAGAAGGAGAGAGGACAAAATTAAAGGAAATAGATGTAAAGGGAGATAGAGACTGGACCATGGCCACACAGCATATAAGTAGCAGTGAAAAGGCTGTAAACCCAGTTTCTTTATATTCTGTTTGCTGCTAGACCAGTGTTTCTCATTTGCTGCTTCATGAGCTGCTCTTAACCTACAAGACTTTAGTTGGAAATCCAGAAAATTAAGATAAAAAGAGTACATCTCTGTCTGTTTATGCATTCGAAATAAGAATATCAAGGGCAAAATAGAGCTTAAAGAAAGGGAACATTCCAATTCTAGTGTAATTTTATTGCTGTGATGACACAACTCTTCCCTAAGAGCATGTAGTCTCCTTTCCCTCACAAAGAGTTTCAGCTGAGCTGCTGTGCAACATCCACACCAAGACAAAAAAAAAAAAATGAGAAACCCTCCTCACTCCTGCCTAATCACTCCTCTTTTACCAGCATGCACTACAGCCAACAAAAATTTATACATTGTATTGGAGGTGTAAACAAAAATCACATACCATGGCAGAGTGCTTATTTCTGTCTCAAACCAGAGTAGGGGCAAGAAATACTACCACACAGTCTGTTCAAATTCCTATATAAATCACAGAATATGCTCAGTAGGAAGGGATCCACAAGAATCACTGAGTCCAATTCCTGGTCCAGGACCATCCCCAAGAGTTACACCATGTGCCTGAGAGTATCATCCAAATGCTTCTTGAACTCTTTCAGGCTTGGTGCTGTGCCCACTGCCCTGGGGAGCCTGTTCAGTGCCCAATCATCCTCTGGGGGAAGAGCCTTTTCCTAGTATCCAAACTAACCCCTGACACAACTTCAGGCCATTCCCTCAGGTCTTGTCACTGGTCAAAGCAGAGAAGAGATCAGTGCCCACCCCTCCTCTTCCCCTCACATGGAAATTGTAAATGAAATGTAAACAACTCTTGATTTACATTACAGAAAAAGAAACATCATAATCTAAGAACTACCTCTCATTCTAAGTAGTCTTCTCTTATTTTACACAGTTTGAGAAGAACCAATGATTGGAAAAATTGTGAAAAAGCTGCAGGTGCTGCAGGGAGTGTTTGCTCAGCACTGAGGCTCCTCAAAGGGTCTCTCACTGTGACACTGAGATGATCTATTCTTGTAGGACACAAACATAGAAGCATCAGTCCTGTTTCCTCTGGTGCTGTACTCACCTTTCTGCTTTCTGCTAGCTGCACTTTGCAACTGATGGTGCAAGCTGTACTCTCATCCAGATGTGGAGCCAAATTGCACAAGCCACACACAAACACCTGACAAATGTTCAGCTACGCGCTACAGCTGATTTTACAGGCTCTGTTCTTGCAAATAGATGATCCTGGTCTTCCTTCAGTGAAGCAAAACGTTAGCCATACAATGTCTGCATGGTTCTCAAGGAGAGTTTGAGCTTTGTTTGGGAGTAGTTGATATCTGACTACAAAGTTACAGGGAATAGATAGATCATATTATGATAAATTAAAGAAATAAAGAAAAAAATAAAGAGAAATGTAGGAATTTCATTATATTGCTTACTATTAGATGTACTATTATGCTATATCTTATATGATACTACATTATATTATTTATGAATTATTTTTTTTTATAATAGATTTCTTTAATTTTCTGGCTCTCACATGATGCCTTGTGTTTTTTTATTCTATCTGAACAGCCCTGAGAAAAGGACTTGGGATTGTTGGTTGATGAAAAAGTCTACATGACCCAGCAATGTGAGCTTAAGCCCTGAAAGCCAACCACAATCCTGGGCTGCATCGAAATCAGTGTGAGCAGCAGGTGGAGGGAGGGGATTCTGCCACTCTGCTCTCCTCTTGTGAGATCCCACCCGGAGTGCTGAGTCCAGCCCTGAGGAATTCAACATAAGAAGGATGTGGAGCTGTTGGAGTAACTCTACAGGAAGGCCAGAGGGATGGAGCACCTCTCCTATGAAGAGAAGCTGAGAGAGCTGGGGCTGTTCAGCCTGGAGAATGTTGTCCAGAATGCTCCAGGGACAACTTTTAACGCCCTCCAGTATCTAAAAGGGCTACAAGAGAGCTGGAGAGGTTCTTTTTCCGAGGGCATGTAGTGATAGGACAAGGGGGAATGGCTTTAAACTGAAAGACATTAGGTTTCAATCAGATATTGGAAAGAAAATCTTCGCTGTGAGGGTGGTGAGGGCCTGGCACAGGTTGCCCAGAGAAGCTGTGGCTGCCCCAATCCTGGAAGTGTTCAAAGCCAGGTTGGATGGGGCTTGGAGCAACTTGGTCTAGGGGAAAGGGTCCCTGCCCATGGCAGGGGAGTTGGAACTAAATGATCTTTAAGCTCCTTTCCAACCCAAACCATTTTATGATTCTATAACCACCCATAAATTGTGGGTGTACTGTCCCTATCGCGTGACAGAGGGATTCAGCTTCAGAAGAAGAACATAGCTCCTTTGGCAAGTGTTCTGCTACATCTGTGAGTCACCACAGCACTTCAGAGAAGCACATTTCAATGTCACACCAGACAGAAATCAAACACTAGTGAATACATTTCTAAATGTTTCATTTCGATAAGATTGCTGCCTCTGCTGTATTTTTAATTTCTCTGGATAAAGAATGCAGATCGCTCTTTCCATACCAGACTTTTCTTTTGGGCATCAGAAATAGCCAGAGATAGCAGTTGGTCTTTCAGCCCACTTAAATCTGTCTTTAAAAATACATATAGGCATATTGCTTGTAAGTACTCTCTTCTCACAAAGCGAAATCCATAAATGAGTTATGGTTAGACTGCAAACAGATGATAAACCATCTAGTTGAAAGTTTGCTTAACTGTCTCAATTCTGTATTTCAGTCATTTATGTGAGGAAAAAAACCAAAACAAACAATAACAATAAAATCCACAACAAAGAAAAACAAACTCTGAAAAACAGCAAACCAAACGCTTTATTTTTGTGGCACCATCATTTATCATATTTTTCTACATTTAATTTATGACATGTACTGTAACTATTTTCTGTTGCCAAAAACTAAATACAATGTTTACCTCATTCTGTTCTCTAGTATTGAAAATTAGAATGTGAAAACTGGCAGAAATTATGATCATGAATGACACCCTTGGGATACACTGCAAAAAGGAAGCCAAAAAGTGAATGAGTCAAGAGAAAAGAGAAAAGTAAAACTTGACCATTTTGTATGGTTCATTATCTTTATGTTTTAATTTATATTGAGATTAGATGTAATTTCAACATTAAAATGGGTAGAGGGGGTTTAGAGCTATTTTTATAAAATATTTAAGGAACATCAACAACGACAAAATGAGTTCTCATTGCAAAATTTCTTGCTCTCATCTCTAACTAGTGAAACTTTGCCTTTTTAAAGTTCTATGAGCACTTCTGATGATGCCGTAAGGGGGTTCGTAATATTTGGGATTTCACTATAACTAGGTAGCTGAGTAACTTAGAATATTAAGAGTAGAAAACGGCTTGTCCTTCACATGTTTGCATTCTTCTGTATAGATAAAGAGGCAGTGAAGTCCAAACATAAGAGCTGGGCTTCTAGGCCTGACAGGGGGCTGCACGGGGGGAGGGAATAGGTAATAAGGGACCATTCTGTTGGGTGTTTTAGGGGCATAGTAGGAAGATGGGGTTTAGTTGGATAGATGAAAGGGGTGGGCACTAGAGGTTATAAAATTGGAGAGATTGTTATGAATTTCCTCTTTGGATCACCGGACACTGATAGTAAAGCTGCTCTCTCCCTTCAGTGCGAGTCCTGTCTCACTTCTTATCTTGGCCCAGCCGGGCCCTGACGGCAACACTGAAAGTTATTTGTGATTGTTCACAATAGCCTGAGTAGTACTTCCTTAAAAGTGTATTTTTTTTTTTCCTATCTTATACTTTAGGGAAAATTTTCTTCTATGATTTAAAAAAAAAATCTCAAAATACATTCTTTGGAAAGCTTTATACCTTAAATTTTCAATGCCAACATATTCATTAAAAATAAAAAAATATATAATGTTACTCTTCGCAGGCATTTTGACCTTTCTAATAACAGACAGTTATAGCCAGGTGCTTTTCAAATACTGTGCTAAAAATACCATTCTTTTACATTTGAGAACATCTTTGGGGTTTTTTGCTTTGGAATGAGGACAATAGGTATTGATATACTCACAGTAGATACCTAACAAACACAGATACCAAAAAAAATAAATAAAGTGTGGTGGTTTTACCACAAATTCAGCGATTTTGGACCAGAGACTCTGAGAGAAGTCACAAACACACCTCAAAATGAAGAAAACACACAGATATCACAGTTTATTTTGCACAAACACAAAAACCCGACAAATAAAGTGCAAACCAGACAAACAAATTAAATTTTCCAGGGCCCGTGTTTGAGGTGAGGACGCTCTGGAGATAGTGCTTGTCTCTCTCTGGGCCCCCCTGGGAGACTTCGGGGTAATTAGAAGGGAGCACGTGGTCTGAAGATCCCCTCAGCCGCGAGCCTCTGCCCGGTTTTGACTGAAGGAACAACTCAAGAAAATTATAAAAACTGCGCACAACCCCTTCCCTCCCTTAGCCCAAGGAGGGATTTAGTGCTGAAAAAGGAAAAGATGTGGTCTTCGGGCCCTGGGGAATAGCTGCAAGGTAACCCCCAGGCCACCTGCCTCCCGCGGGAAAGA
>VYZS01020690.1:0-24466 GCA_013400695.1 Neodrepanis coruscans | reverse complement strand
ACTATTGCCCACTGCCAAATCTGAAACACCCTTATGCCTGTCTGAACATCTGATGAGGTTCTGCCTAGATGCCCACTGACTTTAGCTATAGGGTTAGAAGGATCTTGAGTTTTGAAGCTCTGAGCTGGGGCAGAAACACAAGCTTCCTGAACTCATACCCTGTCTTTGGACTTCATAATTGTCTTTCAGCAACTTAGTGAATATCAGAACCTTTTTCTTGCTGAATAATTATAATACAGGATAGAGGAATCCACCTCATGGTCACTATAAGTGCCAGAAAGCTGATGGGATCTTATTCTATTAAAAAAAACCAAACCAAACCCAAACCAAAAACTCAACCAAACAAAAAAAACCCACCAGCTGTACTATAAAAATAGTAGATTTGAAAAGCATAGCATTCTGATGCTATCAACTACCAGAAGTTGCGTCTACCTAGACAATTTCAGCTTTCAACTTTTAAGTTGACATTCTACTATAGGGAGAACTTTTTCCTGCTGGGGTTACCTTTTCCTACAGTGCCATCTGTTGCAGAACCACACTTTTTATTGTTATTGTGCATTCCGTATCTCAAACAAAGCAGGGACAAAGCTGCTCCATGAAAATACTGCACAATAAACCCTGTCACAATCATAATCTGAACGTATACCAAGTGGCTGAATTACCTGTAGGAGGCTGTAAGAAACACTTGAGCATTGCATATGAAAACACCTCAAAGATATAAACTGTGTAACTCTTTCAGTTGCATACATAAAAGGAGTTCAAACAATTTGAAGTGTATTTTCATCTAAGAGGCCACAAGCTCCAGCACTCTTTTCCTCCCCTCCTTTAGTTACAAGTATCACCTAATGTTCTGATCCATTAGGGACTGGTAGTAACACAATGGGGACATGCACAGCCTGTTGGGTCATTGCTGCAGCCAGAGTTGAACTAAGTAAAGCAGGATGAGGCCTTGCCATCAAGTCATACAGCAGGATAAAAGTTAAAATGCTGCCAGGAAATGTCACCATCAGGGTCCCTTTATGCACACCTGAGCAACTCCTGTGTAATGCACCACAGTCACAGAGCAAATATAGTTTCTTCTGGCAAGCATGGACCGCCAATGGCAAAGAATTACCTTCTTCACTACCTTTCTTTTTAATAGTGGACAGTTAATGGTATTTAAATAGATTTTAGCCTGGACAATGCAGTAGTTACTCTGCTTGTATTAGAAGAAAAAAGTAGCAAGCAGCAACACTACTACACGATACATGATCTTACTTAAGATAATACAATCCAGCAGAAAATTTTATTTTATTCTAGAGAGACCTTAAACACATTCATTGGTTTTGTTTAATAAGAACTAAAAAGTCCCAAAACATTAGATGTCAGTCCTCTCCTCCCAACTACAGGGAGGAGAGTCTCTTTTGTAGACTCTACCCTTAGGAAGTAAGTTAGCTGCCTTGTGCTAGTTTAAAATTCTTCATTAGTAAGCTCAAAATTAAAGTTAGGAGTTATTCACCCGAGTTCTGTAACAATTTCATTTCCCTCAAGGTCCTTCAAATAGATTCCTTGCTAGATTCTTCAGAAAAAAGCAAACAGGCTGATTATAGTTATTTTCACCTAGTATCTATACTAGTGTTTTCTGATTAGATCAGGGGAAGTCTGTGCTGTGCACAGCAGCAGAAGACACCATCCTACATACTCAGGACTGATTTCCTTAACAAACTTCAGTTGTCTGACCTCAATTGTTTCAACTATTAAAACATCACTATGATGGAATAGGGGGGATTTTTTTGGTTGTTGTTTTGGGGTTTGGTTTTTTTTAATATGTGAGAATGTATGCATCCTGCGTTTAAAAGAGGTGAATTCTAGCAGTGAGTACCTTCTTCCAGTTTTGTTTTTTTAACGACATATCAATGCAAAGTCTTGATTAACACTACAGAGACAAAATTTGTGAAGTTTCAGTTGAAGATAAACACATTAGAAAACTGAAATACCGACAAAATAAAAATAGGCATGCAACTTGAATATTAGTGGTAAGCATTCATAACTAATATATAAAGTGCTGATTCACCTACTACCAAAAATGTCTTACTCACACATACTCCTTGTCTCCCTTTCCTACATCATTCATCATTGCTTTCATACCTAACTAGAGAAATTAGCAAGTTACAAATGCATTCTTTCTAAAGGAAACTAGCAAGAGATCATCACCAACAAAAAGTCACCTAAAACATGCTCCATTTCAAGAAGTTTTCATGTCACTATTCTGTAACCAGAAATAGCATGAGACAATAAGGACAAGTTTCATCTTTCAAGAGTTTTAGAGTAATAGATCTCAATTCACATTGATGTTACTTCAAACAAATCAAAAACTGGAAGCAAAACATAAGACATGAAGTCTCCCCCAAGTGTTCCTTCAAATTCATTACATCTTCTGGGATTGAGTGTATCAGCTTACATTCATTCCATGCGGAATTCCAAGAAGTGAGGAAGAGCTTGCATAAGCTAATTTAACTGTTGTGGACTTTATCTACTTACTGCTATGGCAACTGGCACACCTGTGAACCAATTTAGTCCTGAAAATACTGCAGCTGCACCCAGATGACATTACATTTAACCTCCTAGGCCCCTCTAAAAGGGACACCACCACAAAAATAGAGAGACTGTGCTTCCAGGCTTGATATGGCCCATCCAAAACATGCTTCCTACATCTCTTTACTACAGTGTAACTTTTCGGATTAAGAGACAAGCATGAGTGTCAATTTGGCACAGTGACCACAAACCTTATGGCCACAGAAGCTCTAAGAAACCTGAAACCTGAAAAGGAAGCACATGATTGTTCATAGTATGTGGAAGTACTAAGAATGTATTGAAATGGAATCCTGCAGCCATGTATCAAGATGCTTTTGGACAGACCAACCAGCACACAGCCTCAGTCCTGTAGGCACATACATGCTTTAATTTACCACACAAGAGCAGTAGTTCAAGGCTGCTCCTACAAAAAATATTAAGATTTTTTTTCAGAATAATGCAAAATGTTGTGTTGTGCAAAATACTATAAATGAAGTATCTGCTGGTTTATTTCTCATCTGTATTTATTAGATCATCAGATGGTATTAATGGAACCACCCTCAGTAAAAGAGTTCCCTCTGCAAATGTGACCAAATGTGAGTAGGTGGCCAAAATACTACTGCTAACACAATAAATACTCCAGTTCAAAATTAAACTTTTCAGGAAAAAAAGGGAAAAAAAACCCAAACCAAACCAAAAATGCATCTACAACAATCTAATTAAACAGTCGTGTTTAATAGCATAATAAGTTTCATCTGAATAAAGGAAAAATGCTTTGCTTTTGTGGTACAAAAAAAAAAAAAAACCCCAAAAAAACCCCAGATCTATTTCTGTAGCACAATGCACTTTTTTTTCTTCAAAAAAAAAAGATCCCAGAAGCTGCAGTTCCAAAAGGCCATGTAAACATTTACTCCATCCTAGCTTTCTGAAGTTAACATATTTAGAAGTGTTCTAAGAAGAAACAGAAGACAAATACTGAAAGTTATGATTGGGAAAATTGTTTTAGCATGTTTCAGTCTTCACCAAAATTCTTGTTCAACTCAATTTACCTAAAAAGTGGATTACAACTACTAAGGTAAAAATCTTTCACCCCACCTCACAGGACCTTCAAAGCTTCCTCACTACTTAGGTTTTAATATAAAGCACTTTTGGACTGAGGCAAATGAATTTCACAGCAGCTGGACAACAGGTGTTTTTTCCTAACTTGACAAGGAGAAATAAGTACCCGAGGTCTTAAAACTATGTACTTATTTTTCCAAGTTAAGATTTGAGATGAGGTAAACCAGGTTTCAAACTCCAGTCCAGATTCCACTCGTGCTTGAGTAAGATACTTGCACATCCAAGGTAAATGCTTTTTTACTACTTTAAAGGAAAATATGCAATTTCTAGTGCTTGAGAAGGTCTACTTTGTTCAACTGCCCTTTCAAGTCACTTTTCTGAGAGGGGCAAAGCATAAACTTGAATGTGAGACCTTCATGCTCATACTTTTTGGCTATTCAAAGTGTATTTTTCTTTCTAGTCTTCATGGGACTTTCACTTATTACTGAGGAAACCTTCCCCTGCAAACACTACATTTTCACAAAATGTTTTGATTTTGATACACCAATTACCTTTCTAACAACCAAGCAAACACTGATATCCCAGCAAATTCTGAAATTCACTCTTGAAAAAACACACCAAAGAACTACTTCAAATACTGCAGTGGGTTGACACTGGCTGGACACCAGGTGCCCACCAAAGCTGCTCTATCAATCCCCTCCCTCAGATGTACAGGGAGAAAGAATGTAACAAAAAAAAGCTCATGGGTCGAGGTAAGGACAGGGAGAAGTCACTCAGTTACTGTCACAGGCAAAACAGACTCAACGTGGGGAAATTAAGTTATTAACAATCAAATCAGAGTAAGATAATGATAAATAAAACCCAAATCTTCAAACACCTTACCCCTCACCATACCTCCTTCCTGACCTTAACTTCTCTCATGATTTTCTCTATCTCCTCTTCTCCAGTAATGCAAGGGAAAGGGGAATTATTATACATTGTCTCTGCTGTTCTGTCCTCCACTGCTGCAGTGTGGGAGCCCTCCTACAGGAGACACTCCTCCATCAGCTTCTCCAGCCTGAGTCCTTCCCATGGGCTACAGTTCTTCACACATTGCTCCAGAGTGGGTCCCTTCCATGGACTGCATTCCTTCAGGAGCAGGCTGCTCCAGCCTGGGTCCCCTGTGAGGTCACAAGTCCTGCCAGTAAACCTGCTCCAGTGTGGGCTCCTCTCTTCACAGGGACACAGGTCCTGTCAGGGGCCTGCTCCAGCACTGTCTTCCCACAGGGTCCCAGACTCCTTGAGGCATCCACCTGCTCTGGCACAGAGTCCTCCATAGGCTGCCAGTGGAGATCTGCAGAGGGACAGGCTGCCTCACCATGGGCTGCGGGGGAACCTCTGCGCCAGTGCCTGGAACACCTCCTCCCTCTCCTCCATTGACCTTGGCATCTGCAGGGCTATTCCTCTCATATATTCTCATTCCTCTTCTCTCTGACTGCAGCTGCTGCTGCACAGGGGTTTTTCCCCCCCCTTCTTACACACACTGTCCAGAGGCACTCCCGCCATCACTGCTTGGCTCAGCCTTGGCCAGTGGCAGCCCACCTTGGATTGGAGCTTCTGACATTCAACCCATCAAACACAGAGGAAGCTTTTAGCAGCTTCTCACAGAAGCCACCCCTGCAGCTGCCCTGATACCAAACCCTGGCCATGCAAACCCAGTACAAATATAGAACCAAGGCAGAAAAAAATAAAAACCACTCTTTATTAAATAACCTGCCCCACACATTTCCTAGACTTCATTTCCTGTATAAGAGAGAAATAAAGACTCTTGTAATGTATTTCTAGAACTTTAGAATTTGCTTCAATAATGAGAGTACTCCCTTTAGGATACTCTCCTGCAGATGACTGGATTTCCAAATCAGACCATACACTGTGAGCAGTCATTATCATATCTAATTAACTGAAGGAAAGCAATTGCCACAAGGACATCATAGCTGTTTCTCTTCTATATTTGCTTATAGTAATCACATTGTTGCAACAGAATATTACACAGCATGCTGATTCAAGTCTGTATTCATTCTATAATCTTCAGAATTCTTAAGAATTCCAGTAATTTCTTACAAGAAGCTTCCCCTTGACATCTCAAAATCTCAAAGGTTCAATATTCAGAAGCACAAATTTTGTAAGAGAAGACAGAAAATAGTTTACAGACTCTATTATCCACATTAAGACTGTCTTAACCTCTAAGAGATGGAGTCCTTGATTTCAGTGAGCATCAGAATCTACTGTTGCACCAGATAAAGGAATCAAGTCTCAAATGAGGCTATTAAATCATATTATCCATGGCTTCTGTTACGTACAGAAGAAGACATTTTACATAACATTATATGAAATAGCAAAACCTCCCAATGCTGTTTCAAAATGAAATAAATTATGCTTGGCTTAAGAATTTAGAGTTAGTTCTTTGTTAGATTGCCTGTCTCTTATCATACTGTATATACTTAATAACAACTTACAGCACATGTTCTTTCCAAATTGATTTCTACTTACATTTCTTGGACGTTTTGAACAACAAAGAGATTTCTACAAGTTGGATTGTCCACTCTTATTTTAAACAAATGTTGAAGTACTACATAGAGCAAATATTTAAAAAGTAGTATTCATTTTTCTGCTGAAGTTATGAAACCACATGATGATACAGATCTGTATGTTTGTTTCTGTTACAGAACCAAGAAGACATCTCCTTATAACTGCCTAAACCAACTACATATAAAGAAAAAGAAATCTGGGGGGTGTTTCCTTAATATAATTCTAGTGCATAGTATTTTGGAAAAATTATGGCATACCCAGGTTCTGTCCTGACAGAACTGTTATACTTTCATTCCTAATGAAACCTTACTCAAAAACTCAAGTCTTAACAGAAAGGCCTGATACCAAGTAATGAAGGGAAGAGAAGCAACACTTGACCTTCCCAGTTTACACAGACTCTTCTGACAGATTGCAGAGTTGTCCTGGTCTGAATAGTTAGAAAAGCAGAACACAAGCCAAGACACCAATATATCTTCTGAAAGCCAGACAAAAACATTTCCATTTGGCTTATTTTCTTGCATTGTAGAAGGAACAGCAGCAATAAAAATGTCAGAACTAAGCTTAGTTTATACAACACTGTTTATACATCAGTTTCTAGGTAAATATAAGCAACAATTAACTCTTTAAAAAAAAGTCTTGGTAAAGTTACAAAGCTTCCAAACCCTTTTCTGTAATACAGGTGGGAAGGACAGAATGAACACATATGAAGTCAGGGCAAATATCAAAAGCAATCTTTTCCTGGTAAGGACTTAACTTCTTAACATGATGAGCTCCAGAAAATGTTTTGTGTATGGCAGCAGCCAAGTACTCAGTACTCTTAAACCAACATAAATTTGCACTCAGCATTGATTTGAAGTTCAGAGAAATAGAAGGTTTAACACTGAAGAGAGGAAAAAGTTGTTCTTCTACATGGAAATCAGTGTGATTCTAGTTTAGAACTTTAATTTAAATAAATGGAAAATCCAAACAAACAGTTTAATCTGAGAGGAATGTGGTGTTGGCAAACAGGCTGCATTTTAAAGCTGAAAGTTTTGTTGCACCAAAACACCACGAACAGTGGAAGCTCAGCAACAAGCTGCAGTGGAAAAAAATCTTTCAGAAAAGAGGTCCTCATCCCCTCCCTCCCCCCCCCCAAAAAAAGCACACAGGAAAGGCTTTAGTGCTTTAAGTAAATATCCATTTTCAAGTTTGTTCCCCCTTTGAACAAATATATTATTCCCCATTTATTCTCCAGGACTTAAGAAATCCTTAAAAAAATATCTGCTTTGGAAGAAAACTGTTTAAAACCAATTTAATAGCAAGCAAGGATATCCCAGGGAGGGAAATTTAACTAAGAGGTTGCTACAACTTGAGTCTCAAAACTGAGGCCCACAGAGCCAGTCAGCTATTTAGGTACACAAAGGACTTGCCAGGAGAGACCTGACACCACGAAAATCTGATTATTGACTCCAGAAAGCACAGAATAGTGAACAAAAGTCACAATTTTAATTAACTTACAGTAAAAAAAACCAACCACATGTTTTCAGAAGCACTGTACTTTCCTTTAGTACAATCCCTAAATTGAAAATAAGTTCCTGTAGTTGCACACGAGGGAGACTTACCAGATTACAGGACAGAAGTACCATCACCTCTATTTTTAAAATAGCCACCCAATGTATTCTGAGTTAATATTCAGGCAGTAGAACACAATACTAGGTGATACTTTTAAGCCAAAACTTCTTGAAAGAACAAGCTTTGTTTCTGCATAAAGCTGAAGTAAGGAAAATGGTTAATTGTTTACTAGGTTAAAATAAAACTAAACCAGTTCACCTTCCCAAACCAACTTTTGGCAGGCATCTAACCTAAGATTTCCAGAAAAAAAACAAAAAAGTCAAAGTCATTGGAAAATTCAAGAAAGCCGTAAACAAGAAAAAAAACTCCACTTAACTTTCTGGATTGAATTTATATATGTAGCTCCAAGTGAAGATTTCCATGTTTCCCTTGATTTCTGGAGACTTAAGCTTTTCCCACCCTCCCATCCCCCCTTAAACTGTAAACAATTTACTGGAATAGAAAACCATACTGACAACAAACCATATTTTTGGAAATTTAAACACTCAGTATCCACAAGAAAATATACTCAAGCTTTCAAAACTATTTTTTTCTGGCCCACAATGGTATATTCAGTACTTTTCCACTATGCTTATTTTAAAAGGAGAAATTCTGACCTGAAGAAAAAGTCAAGAGTAAGATGACAAAACAGCAAGTATTTCTTCAGTGCTCACTTTACAGTAAGACAATGTAATTTTATTTTAAGTAAGGTACTTTGGCCAAGGCAAAGAAGATGTATTATTTTACATTACCTAGGAGTCCATACCTTTTTTTTTTTTTTGCTTAATATCATAAGGCTTTTTGGCAACAAAGCAGAGCAGACCTTCTAAAACCCATGCAGAGAGGGGAAGGATCACTGCTACCCACACACTGTTAGCATCAGAGTAAGAAAAATAACATAAGATAAACACTTAAGCTGACACTAAAATGCATGAGTGAAAAGATTGGAAGGGATCATCTCCAGCTCCAAGCTGAAATGAACAGCAACTTCTACAATTACCTCTAGAAAGAGAAGCAGAAGCAAAAGAAAATTTAAAAAAAAAATCTAAAAGAGAGCTTGTGTGGCTTAGCAACTTACCAAGAGAACAGGTGCTGTTACTTACAAAATGCATTCAAGCTGAAGCATTTCTGGTTTCTACAGATCTCTAGATATTAGCTCATATAAAAAAAGACAGGAAACTACTTTTCTTTCTCTAAGCCACCAATGCACACCCTATAGCTGTTTACCCCAGCATTTAACAGTAAGAGGTGAGGAAATGTTTTGTTCAATTCCTTCAGTTCAAAGCACTTCAATGCAGTCAAAAAATAAAAATCAACCAAGATAATATTATCAAATGTGTGCTTCACTCTTCATTTCTTTTGAAAATAAAAATTCTAGTTACGATGTCCTGAGAATCTATTCAGCAGAATCATATGAACTCATAAATTTACAGATGAAATTATTCCAAACAATTATAAGAAAAAGTTGACTAAGCAAAACTCATTTCCATACAAGATTGGCATAAAGTTAGCCTAGAAAATTATGGAATGGCTCCAAACACAGAAACAGCATTAGAAGTGATCTAGATACCTTACTTTACATCACTTTGGGAACCTCCACTGTCTTCAAGCAACTCTTCATTTCAAGCAAAGACATTCCCAAGGTCAGGCAATTCTGCAGTTGACAAGCTCAACAAAAGAAAACTTCCCATTTCTCTCAACAGACTGAAGAGTGGGCTGAAAGAGTGAGGAGGCTCTTTAGGCGATCTAATTATGACTGACAATTTCAGGTTTTTAAAACATGTTTACGCCTCTGTTCACAATATTCCCTGACATGTCAAGATTAAGCCTTCTCCCTTAACTTCTCCAGCCAGTCTTGCCCCACAGCTGGGATACAGATCCATCCACCAGAACATGATTACAATAAATGCTGCTGAGGTAGAAGAAGCTGTAAGAAAGACTGATCATTTCAGTGCATTATGTCATCACTTCAGTAATCTCTCCCAATATTGAGAAAAGAAGACCAAAAACCCCTTCTAACAAACAGATGTTTTCTTAACTAGTGATCTTGTAAAGCAATACGTGGATTTTGAAGGGAGCACCCCTACAATAAATAATTAAATCCATTCCACCTAATGGCTGGAAGAGAAAACATACTTTTACTATTATGCTATTCCCTATCATGCAGCAGGACACAGTCAAATTAACTCGGACAAAAGAAACCCCACATCCTAACAGATGTGCCTACTACAGATCTTAAAGTTCACAAAAGAAAGTTGCTCAGGTTGTGCAGAAAGACTAAAAAAAAGACTTTAGACATAATTACAAAGTCAATTATCAAATGCTATACCAAAAGCAGAATTAATATTTGGAAAGTTAGTCAGTCTTCTGCAACGCCAGAGTCATCAGGATAAACCATGTGAGAACAAAGAGTGTAATTAAATTTCACCCTTATTACTCTTAGCAAGCACACAGAGCTCAGACATGGAGCATCCACGAAGCAAAGAGTGAACTCTCTTGTTAGTTCACATGGCTATTAAAAAATCTGGTAATGAAACAGAAAAGTAACACCTATTTTATCTTCCGTGGACACACACACAGGAATCACTACCTCCCCTCCTGGCAGCGCCTTTATTTCTCCACCACTGAGGTGGAGGAAGAGGACATGATGTCTGTTTTGGCTGTGACCATCCTTTCTAGATACTCATTTCATTGAAACCCATACAAATGTTTTGCCAGGTAAGGATATTCCATTCCATGACCACTGCCAAGCAAGCCCAGATCACAATCAGTGCCCGGAAGGCTGCAAGACAAAAGGATATATATATTTGGCTGCTGCCATGACCCCTCTCTCCTGTGCCTTAATAGCCCTTGGGAAACTATGGAATTCTGTTCCATTTATCTCCTAGGGCAGTAGGCCTGAGAAAACAAAGAGGTACTCAAAGCCCCCACCCAAACCCCATTGGTGCTTTTATGTAAGAGAAAGGTTCCAGACCACAAGTTCCAGCACTACCCATCTGGTAAATACAGTCTTGGAGATCAAAGGCAAAGGACTCTGACGGTGCTTGAAGTCCCTCTAAGCAGCTACCAACACAAAACACAGAAAAAGAGGCTGGAAGGAACAATCATCCACTTAGGAATGTTCTACCTTTCCCAGGGAGAGATCAGATATCACTCCTGCCCGATTTTTAAGGAAAGTTTAAGCAAAGAGTTCTAGTGATGAACGTGACATGCTTTACTATCCTAATCTTGAAATTTTCAGCAAATGTCTAATCCAAGTCTTTCTGGAATTTAGATCCATTGATCATTCACTTTAGCTCATGTTTCCTTCCTTTTTGCAATAGTCTTTTCATTCCTTCCAGCCCCCATTTCTTTGGGAACATACTGTCTTAGGCTCCTTTTAGCTGATCATACTAACACAAAGTACTTCAAACTTTCTTTACAAAAAAAAATCAGAGGACTAAAAGATATGATACAAGCTCACATTAACTATTAAAATAATTTTCAATTATATGGCTGCAGTGTCCAGTGTCCTTTCTGTCTCCCAGCTCGCAAATCTGCAATTCAACAAAGCATAAAAATTTGTCAGTCAAGGGTGTGCTGGATGGAACCTTGTAGAATCTGTACCAAGTACTTGTTACCTGACTTCACTTGCCTTCTGGGGATGGTTTTACAGCTAATTTTTCTCACTACAGAGTAGTTTATAGATCATAATTCCCTGGCTTGGTAATAGAATATCATGGGAACATTGAGGACTCAAATATACCTACAACCTACAACATTGTAGAATCTTTCTGAGCCACAAGGCCCGTTACCCCATCATAGAAGAAGTAGCAATGCTGTATTTAAAAGAATTTATCCTGGATAAGTCTGTTTTGGCTGTTGCTCAACTTCTTTTCCTAGGCACTAAAAATGTGTTTCACCACTGCTCCAGTATTTTTTCATGGAGCTGAAATTAAAATCTGCCAGCTTCCTCTTCTTCCCACCCCACTTAGGCCACACTGAAGAGGTATTCACCAATTAATCTTTGTGTCTGCTACTTCCACCCACTATCCTGAGCTTGCTTCAGCTAAATTGGTTTTTTAGAATTAATTTCATCAGGCCCTACAAGATTGAAAAGCTGTTGTTTATCCAAGCAACCTCCAGGTTTTTCCCTCCCTCCCAGCCTACGAAGGTACTATTTACACTTTTATCAGGGGTGTTGACTACACTGGCTGGATTAATCATTTCAGAAAACATTTCAATCACCTCAGCATTATCTGTTAATCCATTAACCTGTGGATCTTTTATTTCTTGCTTTCTTCCAGTATTCATTTTTGTTACAGCTCCTTATGTTTTTGACCATCCCAGCTTTATTTGTGCATCTTTGTGCACTTTGCATCTTCAGCAACACAGTTTCCCATTTTCTGTGTTTCTTCTGTTTACATCACTGAAAAGATCAACAGAGAGGAAAGCTCTTTTGCCATTATTAACCTTCCCATTCAATGCAAGAGTTTGGTATCATTACATTACTTCTCAAAGAAGGTGAGAATGTTTCTTTCTTCCTTGTGTTTGCCCCCAGTCGAGCTTTACATGCTAAGCTTTTTTGACATTTATGGGTTTTATCCTGTTGTTCTGTCATCTTTTACCCTCTGTACTCTAACATCTTGTCACACCTGCAGCACCTGCCTGCCATCTATGCATTCCCTTTGTTTATATAAAAACCTGTTTTTATGAATTTACATAGCCCTGCAGAGCAACATGTTCTACTCAGTCTTTCCCAGTGGATGGAACAAGAGACACTTCCAGTGATTCTTCCCCTGCTATGGACATACACCTTTATATTCCAGTCACATATATCTGATTGATCCCACATTTTTAACAATCATGTGTTTAGCCCTTCCTCTGCTGCTCTCTCCCAATATCTTTGTGTTGGTGCATATTAGGTGGGATGAGGGGCTACTCTGCAAGGCCATGAACACTATGATAGAAATACTTGCAAAACATTACATGTGCAAGAAGTTATCAAAAGCCATGATATGGATTTGGGGGTTTAGCTCAAAAAAAATTAAAATATTTTGAAATGCAAACATTCCAACTCTTTTCACTTGGTTAAAGCATGGCAATTGAAATATCTATAAAACATTTGAAATTTTATCTATTTGGTCAAAGCAGCTTTAGGACCTTGTTTTTATTAATAAAAGGAAGTTTTAATGAGAAAAAAGGGGATACAGTCTTTGTACAGACTGTACAGTCTTTGTAATAACTCTTACAAAAACAACTTGTCTAATCTAAATGAGAAATTAGACATATTCTCCTAGGCTGAAAAGTATATATTATTATAGATACATATATAGAGCCTACAATAAGAAACTCATTATCCTGAACATAAGCCAAATCAACAGCACTTTATGTTAAGTAATAATTATTTTTTATAGATTCTGAAACTATGTGTTAATAACAGCATTTATAATGCTGTTTTTAAATAGAAAAAAGTTGCACACTTAGCATTCCACCATATATCTGAGGAATTTTTATCCAGGGGAGAAAAAGAACCAAAAAAACAAGCCCACAACAAAGGCAGGCTCAGAGGGAAGCCACACTGACACAGGCTGCTGCCAAGCCCACAGCTTACCCCAGCCATAGAATGGATTCTACCAACTTGCTCCAGACACAAAGCTGCAAGAACAGCAGCACCACAGTTGCTCAAGCCTAAATATTTGCTGATTGCTACAACAGGCAAGAAGGCACTGAAACCAGAAAGAAAGAGCCATCAGATCACATGGAAAATTCGAGTCTTTGATTTCCTTGCTGATTTCTCCTGGAAGCAAAGCTGGAAGATGAAGACAGCACATTTTACAATTCTCCATTTTGAGAAGGATGGGGGAGGAGATGGGAGATATTAAAAAAAGAATTAAAAAAAAATGAATCCAGGCTCAGACTATTTCTCTGATTTGCACCATCCCAAAGGAGAGAGAAGGAGGGGAGCCGCAGTTCCCAGGAGAACCTTTGGGTTCAAAGATGCCTCTCCTGCCCTGGGCTCTACGTCATTTAATAACTTGGCAAAGAATAAGGTTTAGACAGCATAAGGGTACATATTGCTGTGGAGTTAAGTATTGTTTCATATCCCCAAAACAGGGACATAAAGTAACACAAGCAAGTCTTTTAAGTACTAATGCTGATCTGAATAGGATTTCACATTTTTACAAAGTTACTGAGTTACTTTTGGAATCACTGCTGAAAGCCATGAGTTCTATGGGATAATTATATTTAATAGTTTGCTTTATCTGCCATCTTTATTGCAGAGATTTGAATAAAATTCCTCTTGGCCATGTAATCAACAGAAAACCATTTCATGCCTGGCAATAGTCCTCAGCATCCAAAATGGAACGCTTGGACTCCGTTAGATTTCTTTCACAAATGTGAATCCAAAGATTACAAGAAAAATCTTAATTTATGAGTAAAGACAACAAGAACTAGGATTTGCCACCCTAAATTCAAAAAAATATAGAATACTTCTTAGATCTACAAAAGCAGCTTTTAAAGATTTTCTTAAGATAACTTTGTATTTGATTTCATTTTGCTTAACTTGCTGTTAAACCTTTACTGCAGCTTGTATGTATATAATTGGTGCCATATCTATTATACTTTTGGCATCTATTTTTATTTATCAAGCCATGGGATTTGAACTTGCACTTGCTCTACGAAGATGGACATATTTTCCTGCCAAAACTTTTTGGCCCAGTTAAAAAAAGCTACTAACAAAGTTTCTAAGTCAATCATGCCTCTAACTACAAATACATAACACCCTAAAAGTAAGTCCTTAAGTCATGTATTCTGACCTCCTCCAAAATGTAGATGAGAGATCACCTCTGTTTGGCCTTGGAATAGATTCTGGTATCTTGAATCTGATAAAAACAAGTCTTCCCTTAGCAGTCTGTTGCAGTGACTCATCATTCTCACTGGTAACAAACTTTGAACCTTCAGCAGGGAGGGTGCTGTTACAAAGAGGCCAGATTAAGTTTTCAACTTCACATTCAAATTTGAGATGGTTTCTTTGTTTGCTTCTCTGGTTTGGGTTTTTTAAGAAAAGCTGTCAAACCTTTCACATAAACCATGTGAGACCATCAGTGTCTACTCAGAAAAAGTGCTTTGAGAAAAACGTCCCATACAGCCCCAAATGTATAAAATAAATTACACTGTATCTACCACATTGCACATTATTGAGAAGTTAGACAAAATAAACAGAGCTCTTTCAGCTCCAATAATCCAAACTCTGAATGTATTTCTACACATTTCTACTATAACACATAATGATTTCCATGTAATACACATGTGTGCAGTGTATACATTATTACATCTATAGTATTTTAATTATTATTATTCCCTAGATTCCCTTGTATTTGGCCTGTCAATGATCAAGGAGAAAAAGCACAATAGTGGGAATCGAGCAGCAAACTCCAAGCACAGTCCTCTGTATTCACTTGTGATTAAAAGAAATACCCGAATTTCCTTTTCCTACTTTGCAGATAGCAGTGCTGCTGGAGCCGTCTACAGAAGAATTAAGACCTGCGCAAAACTTTGAGGTGAGCAAGAGAATTGCAATGTGAGTGACTATAATTAGATTGTAACAGTGGAAGAGTACAAAGTAACATTTATTTTTGTTAGCATTAGGTCAGTAAAGGCAACGCTCTATTGGCCAGGCAGCCTGTGAGCTACAGCAAAAGAAAAAAAAAAAAAAGTTTGGATCCTGTCGATTCCAGTCGAGAAGTTATCTACCAATAAACAATAAAATGGGAATTTTGACAGGCTCTGGCTTCATAACCTCGAAGCTCATACAGCTTTTAAAAGCTCCAAAACTTCCCGTTTATATTTTCAATTGGCAGCCCCGAACGTTAATACACAAATCCTCCCTGCTTTCCTGTTAAAGTTAACCTGGTGATATCGCAGCGCTGCTCAACCAGACTGAAACTACAGTGGTAAAGCTGTCATTTTAGCGCTTCCTTCGGGATGCCCCAACTTTCCAGCCATTCATTGCCAAATCCTCTCTGCCGGGTTGCACTGAAAGGCTTCACTTTCTGTTTCAGAGAGTCACAGAACGGTTTAAAGCTGGAATGAGCCTCTGGAGACCATCCACTGCCATGGCACTGCCAAGGCAGGCTCCCCTACAGCAGGTTACACAGGAACGCGTCCCGTGGGGCTCCAGCGTCGCCAGAGAGACGCTTCCCCCCGCCTCGCCTTTTAGCGAGGCTTTTCCAAGTGTTTCTTGGCGGGGGAGAGGGGCGGGGGAGATGGCATTCGGCTGCAGGTCTGGCACGGCGGGTCCGGCGCACAGACGAGAGCCGAGGGTGCCCTGCGAGTACGGGGCGGCCCCGGCAGAGCCGCCGGCCCGCAGCCCGGGCGGGGCTGTGCCGCGCTCACCTGCACCCGGCCGAGGATCGCCTCGCTCCTCTCCCTCACGTCGGGGAAGGGGCAGCGCCTGGAGAGCAGGAGCAGCCGGGCCAGCGCCTCTCCCAGCCCGTCGCGGGCGGCGGGCACCGGGAGNTTGCAGGCGGGGAGAGAGGCGGCCCCAGCCCGCGGCTCCTCCTCTCTGCCCGGGCAGGGAGGGAAGGGGCGGCCCCTCCACCGCCCAGCCGGGGCCGCCACGGACCCCCGGCACCCGAAGAGCCCGCAGGACGGACACGCCGAGCAGCCAATCGCCTCTCAGGGCCCACGGACGGCCGCCCAATCGCGGCGTGCTGCGCCGGCTCCAGCAGGGGATGTCGGGATGTGTAGTCTGGTCGAGGGGCGGGGCAGCGGCGCCTGCGGGGAGGACTCCGCGTCCCGACAGGAGGCGGGGCTCAGCGGGGGAACTACGTTTCCCAGCAGGGACCGAGGGGCAGGGCTGGATGGCGGTGGGTCCCGCCGGGGGTGGGTGAGGGTTCCCGGCGGGTATTCCCTGGATAGAGCCGGAGGCGGGGAAGAGGCAGCGATTTCCGTGTCGCTTTTGCGTCCGTACTTCGTACCGGCAAAACCTTAAGCACGCACCCTGAAGGCGTGTAGGAGGCGCGCTTCCTTCGGGAGCCTTGGATCCCGCTGAACTAAACCCGTGAGCGGGAAGGGAAAACCAGCCGGTGCCAGCGAAACACAGAGCCGGCATCGCTTGGAATGAAAGGGCGAGGGGGGGGACGGGTGGAAATGCCCGGAATATTCAAAGGGGGCAACAGTTCCGCAGTGGTTTTAGCCAAGTTATTCCAAGGCGGGAGGGATTAATCCAAGGGATGCAGGAGCTGATGAACTGGCAGAAGAGAAGGCTCGGGGGAGAGCTGATGGATCCATGGATATATCCATGCAATACATTTAGGGGATGGGGCCAGGGTGCCCGGTGACGACGTCAAAGGTGATGGGCACAAACTGCAGCGGGGGTGTTCCCTCCGAACATCAGCAAACACTCCTATTATGGGATGGCGGCACAGCGCTGGCACAGGTTGCCCAGGGAGGTGGTGGAGTCGCCATCCCTGGATACCCTCCGGAGCCATGAGGACATGGTCCGGAGCAGTGTCTCTGGGTTGTCCTGCCGGAGCAGGGGGTTGGACCAGGAGGTCTCCAGAGGTCCCTGCTTACCGCAGCCGTCCTGTGGTTAAGTGTGATCTGCCCCCAAGTGGGCTGATATTGCTGTTGCCCTTGGTTTTCCTTCGGGGAAAAAGGAGTGCACTTTTTCTTTGATAAAGTTAGTTTTCAGCCAACTCAGTTCCTTGATCCAGTTCACCTCTTGGCAGAGAAAAGGAGAGGGAAACAAGGGCAGAACTGTTTGCAGCCCTCACATTAAAGCAACGGTGAAACTATAATGTTGAGCATGCTGAAAGGCAAAAGAATACTTGGAAGTAAATCAGGAACAGGACTTTGGGCCTATGTAGAGTCTGGCGTAATTATTTTTTGTTTCTTACGTACACACTTCCTACTCTAAAGCTCAAACCTCAAAAATGAATTTAAATGCAGAACAAGCTATTCTTACACCCCAGAAATACACAGAAACCACTTCTGAGTCCAGGAGCAGAGCTTGGGGTGGCTTACAAACACCAGCTGTCAACAGCTCTTTTATTTGCAAAGAATCTGACTTCTTCGTCTGATACCCCTTTTTTTTTCTGTCACTGTTTCTTTAAAGCTTGCAATGTAAGTGTCATCCTGTGCCTTTCAAGGAAGACCAGCCTCTTTTTCCCATGAAATCCTCTCTACAAGGAGGCAGCATGGCCATTGTTTGGCAGCATGGACAGGCCTGGGCTGCTTCACGTGGCTGTTTCCTTTAGGCCTTTGGCACCCTCGACAGCAATGTGTCTGCCAAAATCATCACTGCCTGTAATAAGTATGGAGCTTGACTTCTCTAAGCACTCAGGGCCTCCACCCATCATAACTCATGGGTTCAAAGAAAATAGTTCTGTCAGTACCTTTTATGCTGTTGGGGTTTTTTGTCTCGTTTTGTTTTGGTTTGTTTTTTTACATTAGCTACCACTTCAGCTTCCTCTCCCATCCTGTCATTGCTCATTATGGTCTCCCATTTTCCTGTGAATAGACAGGAATGTTTGCTTTATTTCTATCTAAATTTTGATCTTCAGAAGTTGGATAGATCTTATTTTTCCCATGATAAGTTTGCACTTGTTGGGTATCTCTGACAATGGCTACAGACATCCAAGATCAGTAAAGTGAACCAGAATCAGAACTGGAGCTTTGGTTTATACTTTGGTACAGCTCTATTCACACCCTGAATGCTAAGATTGATTGGAAGTCACAGCACTGCCTTTTATCTTTTAGAAGTTGTTTTTTCCACTGGCTGCAAATGAACTCTGGCTACAGGAAACAGATTGTGAAACTGTCTCCAAGGCCTAAACTTCAGATTTCAGCCCTTTGTTTTATAGATTTTAATGGAGTACTTTGGTAGTGGAGATGAAGGTGGCTTTATTTTTTCCAAACCAAATCTCTGCAGTTTTCTGATACCAGGTCAAGCTTCTCTGTGCACTGCAAGACATTGTGGAAATCAAGGTCAAAGGCTACCAGTGGAATTAATCAGAGCCTGAATTTAGGAGAATGTGTTTGTTTTATTTGCATGTTCACTGACTGAAGTTAATATGCTTGTTTTTGATCTCTAAAGGATGGAAAAGAGAATGGCAGAATTATGAAGGAAACAATCTTGCAAGTCGTCCAGAATTACAGCATTTGAGTTTTCAAAATGATAAGAAAAACAAATTTGTGGCCATTTTAAATCTCAGTATTTCCTTCCATGATGACTTATCAACTTCCCTCTTATTTTGACTGGATAAGGACTTCTATAGCCATGTACAAATGATATCCAATGGCAGAATTTTGTTTGAAAATACATTATCTAGTGGTTGTATTCATGTCCTTTCTAACAGATAAGACCTAAAATGTATTATATTTACTTTTAAAAGTACATTCCAGTTTCTGGACATCACAAAAGAGCAGTTTGCTGCAGAATGCATTTAATTGATTACTGGAGAACTAATAATAACACAGTAACACTTATGCAGCTTAGAAGGAACTGCTTTTTGAATGACATTCCTTCAACTACTTTCATTTACATCTGGTTCTGTTAAGGTTTACTTCATTCCAACTAGTAAATACCTAGGATGGGATTGCTCTCTTCTAAAAGTTCACCCTCCCTTTTTAGATCTGGGTATTGGCATATTGCCACAATAAATGGCACTCCACGGTGTAATCTTGTATATCATTCCAACAGACTGGCCTCAAAGATCAAGCAAACTACGGCTTACAATGTTTAACATGTGTTTAGTATCTTTGTCAGTGATGTGGACAGTGGGATCAGGTGCACCCTCAGCGCGTTTGCCAATGACACCAAGCTGTGTGGTGCAGTCAGCGCCTTGGCGGGAAGGGATGTCATCCAGAGGAACTAGGACAGGCTTGAGAGATGGGACTGTGCAAACCTCATGCAACTCAACAACACCAAGTGCAAGATTCTACACCTAGGTGGGGGGCAATCCCAAGCAAAAATACAGGCTGGATGGGGAATGGGATGAGAGCAGCCCTGAGGAGAAGAACTTGGGGCTGTTGGTTGATGAGAAGCTCAGCATGAGCTGGCAATGTGCACTCATAGCCCAGAAAGCCAACCTTGTTCTGGGCTGCATCAAAAGAAGCGTGACTAGCATGTCAAGGAAGGGGATTCTGCACTACTGCTCCATTCTTGTGAGACCCCACCTGGAGCACATGTCCAGCTGTGTCGTCCCCAACAAAAGAAAGATGTGGACCTGTTGCAGTGAGTCCAGACGAGAGCCTCTCCTATGAAGGCAGTCTGAGAGAGTTTAGGCTGAGAGTTGTTCAGCCTGGAGAAGAGCAGGCTCTGGAGAGGCTTCACAGCACCTTCCAGTACCTAAAGCTGGAGAGGGACTTTGTTTATAGAGGCACACAGGGAAGGAATGGCTATAATCTGAAAGAGTGTAGGTTCAGATGAGATGTTAGGAAGAAGCCTGATGTTGTGGATGCCCCATCCCTGGAAGTCTCCAAGGCCAGGTTGTATGGAGTCTTTGAGCAATCTGGTGTAGTGGAAGGTGTCCCTGCCCAAGACAGAGGGAACTATATGATCTTTAAGGTCCCTTCCAATCCAAACCATTCTGTGATTCTATGTGGGAGAAAGTGTGGCCTTGTGTTACTTCTGAGCATGTGCTCTGGCCTCTTACATTTCGCAGGTGTACGTTTGAACCAAACTCTGCCACCCTGCCTCTTTAAAGGTCACAAATGCAGCAGGGATGGGTGAGTTAGCCACCAGCTTCTTAGGAGAACAAATTTTTAATGGAAAAAGCCTGTGAAATAGGTTTATGCTGAAGGGTGGGTTGCTTTGAGAAGAGCTGGGCTATAAGGTATCAGAACTCCAGACCACTTAAAGTCCTGGTCTACTTTACCAACCCTCTGGCTATACTACAGCCTGAAACACTGAAGACCAAGAAAAGAGTATGGGTAAACTAAAAGTGTAGTTCTGAAAAACTCCACTAAGCAGCCACCTGAACTCTGTTAGTCTGTTTCTGGATAGAAATGTTCGGAATTGCCTCAGAAAGGACATCTTGGTACCTGTCTCCCCTTTGTGCCCATTTGTGGTCTGGGAAGTAGGTAGAGCAGCTTCAGGAGAGGTCCAGCTGAGTGGAACCTCTCCAAGCCCAACAAATCAGGTTCTTCTGTTGTAGCCATAGCTTGCTTCAGTGCCTGGCCATATTTGTAGTGTGCTCACCTTTGATACAGTAACCCAGTGATGAGAGAATTAGCTTTTCACTCAAAGGTATTTACATCAACACATCCTAACTCCCAGGAGAGTATCCCAGGTGCTCAGAAGGACGGCAAAATGGAAGGGAAGCATTCATCACCTCAGTTGTTGAATTTGTCCCTATTAGAAAGCGTGACAAATGTGTGGCACTGGTGTGAACTAGAAGGAAGGAGACACAGGGATCTGTAGGCACTTATTCCTGGTTTCTGGTAGCTAGTTCCAAGCCAGTGCTGTTTTTTATCCAGGAACTATTTACGAAAAATTCATAAATTCATTACAAAAATTCATAAATAAAACTGCCAGATTCTGTTTCAGTGATTAAGCTAGATGAGAAAGACACCTCCCTATTTTACTCTGTCTGTCGCCTCAGCTGCCATATCCTTGTTTTAGACTCTTACATGCTTTTCAGAACGGGGTCTTAACTTCAAACAAAAAGGTGGTGACTCCCTGTTTCCTTCCTGCTTTTCCTCTTCCTAGTCTAGCATGATTGTCAGGGATGAGGCATGAATGCTTCTCAGGAACTCCCACTTCCAGGCCCGTGGACTGACTACTGGGTAGCAGCACAGAGAAGATGGACACTATTTCCTCCAGCTGCACTTTCAAAGAATATGAGCATTGCTTAATGGGAATTTTTTTTCTGCTGACAGGCCAAAAGGCCTTTTTAAACACCTTTGGCAGGCTGGCTGTTAACACAGACCTTGGTCTTTTCCAGCAATAACACAAAGGAAAATGCTGTGACCAGCAGCCACATGAAGCTACAGGGACTCTATTCATTGTTTTAAAGAAGAGATTTTGGCACTCATTGCCAGGAGAGGACGCCAAATTCTGAGTCCAGAGAGTATAAAGGTGCCAAGCACCAGGGTGGGACTTCACACACACATATTCGTAGAGTCTCCCCATATGCAACTTTTGTTGCTCCTCGCTGAGTTTGTTGCTTGTTTTGGACCTATACCTGCACTTCTTTTACATGCATGGACTGTAAGTTTGTCATTACCACACTCAGCCCCAAGGCTGAAAGGCTTGTGTATCCTGGAACATTTTCAGTCCCTTATCAGTTCCATCCCTCTAACTTATTAAAGTCACACAGAAAGGCAAGAATTTAAGACAAAACCCTAGAGATCCACTGAATTTCTTTGGAATCAGAAACTGCATATAATTAACAGGGAAGAATTCCTTTTAAAATTTTATAATCAATTGAAGTTAGTTTCCTACCTGCAACATTGTGCCGGATTTTGTAGCATCTTGCTCTGATTTATTTTTTCTGCATCTCTGAAGTCATGCAAGTTTAAATATACAGATTAAATAAAACATGTAATGGCTTTGGATATTTTACGTTTTCCAGACAATCCGGAACAAGCAGTGATAAACTCATTTTTGCATTTTTGAGTACTCATTATACTATATGATGTATAAACTATTTCCCATGAATACATAGGATATTGTGCCCATTCAGGATGGCCAATGTGGATGTGTTGGAGTTGTTATGAATATTCTAAGTCATGTAAACAGATGATATTATTTAAAAGCACTCTTCAACAAAATAGGTCTCCAAAATAAGATTGAGAAGTTGCTCTGACTCAGATCTGCCTGCTGTTTTTCTACATAGTTAAAGACAACTGTTACTGAGAAAATACAATTTGGGGAATCATTTCTTGCCTGGAGTGAAACTTATCTTTTCCTTGTTAGCATCTTTTTTTTTCTCATTCTGGGTCTTAGGTTGACTGATATACAAATGCAGAATGAAGTTCAGAATGAAGTTCAGAATGAAGTTCAGAATGAAGTTCTTGTTCCCTGCCAAGTGTCAGTATCACAGGAATATATGAAAAAGAATGTAGGCATGGTAGTTGGTAAAAGAGACAAATCTTATGAATAATTACTCTCTTTGTGTTTCTCTGCACATCCATGTCAAGCTTTTAGAGTTACCTGTCTAAAAATCTACCTCCTACTCTATCTTCATACTAGGTTAAAGTCTGCTGGATAAAAAGATTGACAGTTTCCCTGAGAAAGTATTGGTAAAAACAGAAGTTTACCTTAAAAATTATTTCCAAGGCAACAGTGGCAACACAATCTGTGTGTTTCATCTGCCTAGAAGGCAAGTTGCAACATTCAAAACAATCTTTCAATGATACTATTAAATATTTGAGACATAAAATGTGAAAATTATCATACAGTAAAAGTGTTTACTGTGTATGAGTCAGAACCTGCAATAACTATCCCATACCTCCTAATATTTCTTTGCTATTGTTGTCATTTCAACGCACTCTTACATTTGCCCTGCCCTACACTAATATGCCTTTTGCTTCTTTCATTTGCCTTTCTAATCTCTTAATCTGCCTCTACACAGATACACAGTCTTTTATGCTGGAGTCAGTTGCCCTTGAAAACCTTCCCTTTCCACAACAGCAAAGCCTTCCTCGTTTTAATCTTTTAAGTCTATAGCCAAAGCCAGTAATTTCTTCCTGCCTTCCAATCTATCAGGACATGCTAAGCTGAACAAACTACGTATGGAAGACAGTGTGATGGCATGAGCAGAAAATAACAGTGGAGAGTAAAAGGAACTTTCTACATTCTTCATGTGAAATTCTGAGGAAACCCCCTTCAATTTCCACATTGTGCTCAGTGTACTAAGAGCAAACAGCATCTGTTGGAACTGGATCTTAAGTATAAAGGGCATAAATTTGATAGTTATTCTTGCTTGGTGGGAAAGTGGGTGTTTTTACTTTGAAAAAAATCCTAATTTTTTATACTAGAAGTGGGATTGGGAGGAAAAGAATGCCAAATGGAGAAGGACAGGGAACAAAGCTATAGGATGATGTAAATACAATAAAAAGAGAGGAGATGAAGGGTAAAACCCAAGTGTAACTTGGGGGTGGATGAAAGGAGAAGAGGAAAAGAACTACAAGTGCAGTGAGGAAGTATATTAGTGACCATTTATAGTATTTGGGTTTGTGTTTGATGCTTATATAATGGTGTCTGATGCTAATATAATCATATTTAATTACTTTGGACTGATTAAAGATTTATAAATGTAATTATTTTGATAACACTATATTCCAGGCTAGATGCTTTCATGCTAGTATAGCAATTGTTACTAGATAGGAATTTGCAGTCTTGCTTTTCTGGATTCTGAGTTCAGTTATCATCTGTATATACAGGTTAAAGCAGTTTGCACCAACTGGATTTCCTCACAAAGTAGTGAATATGAGTCTATCCTTCACCTTTGAATGAAGGCCAAATTGAATGAGGAATTGGTTCTGCTGTGCTCATTGAAGAAAACAGAAAATCTCTAAGGACATTATGACCCAAGTTTGTTTACTTGGTACCCTGCCAGGTTAGAACATATTCCTAAAAACTTGTCTTAAAAATACCTAAATTTTTTTCCCCACCATGTTTTAATTTTTTTGCCTTGTTCATGAAGTACTTGTGTAACTCATTCCATTTTCTTTGTCTGTCTTTCTTTCTTTTTCTTTCTTT